>JADRCD010203638.1:0-13836 GCA_019843815.1 Montemys delectorum
GAATACAAAATTAACTCAAAGAAATCAATAGTGCTCCACTACCCAAATGATAAATGGACTGAGAAAGAAATTAGGGAAAAGATACCCTTCACAATAATCACAAATAACATAAAATACCTTGGTGTAACTATAACTAAGCAAGTGAAAGATCTTGAAGAAAAGAACTTCTTGTCCCTGAAGAAAGAAATTCAGGAAGATATAAGAAGATGGAAATGTCTCCTTTGATCATGCATTTGTAGGATTAACATAGTGAAAATGGATATCTTACAAAATGCAATCTACATATTCAATGCAATGTCCATCAAAATACCACCAAAATATTTTATAGACCTTGAAAGGGAAATTCTTAATTTCATATGGAAAAATAAAAAACACAGGTTAGCAAAAACAATTCTCAACAATAAATGAACTTCTGGAGATGTTACCATCCCTGACCTCAAGCTGTACTCCATAGCAACAGTAATAAAAGCTGTATTGGTATAGAAACAGACAGGTGGATCAATGGAATCGAATCAAAGATGCAGAAATAAACCAACATACCTATTGACACTTGTTTTTGACAAAAAAAAAAAAAAAGCTAAAATCATACAAAGAAACAGAAAGAGCATCTTCAACCAATGGTGCTTGTCTAACTGATGTCTACAAGTAAAAGAATGCAAATAGATTCACATTTATTACACTGCACAAAACTCAACTCCAAGTGGATCAAAGATCTCAACGTAAAGTCAGAATACTGATACACTGAATCTGGTGGTAGAGAAAGTGGCAAACCATGTGAGTGCACTGGCACAGAAGAAAGTTTCCTGAACAGAACTCTAATGGCTCAGGCACTAAGGTTAAGAATTAATAAATGTGACCTCATGAAACTGAAAAGCCTCTGTAAGGCAAAAGGACACTGCCAATAGGATAAAAACATCCCTCTACTGACTGAGAAAATATCTTCACTAACCCTTCATCCAATAGAGGGCAAATATCAAAAACCTAGAAAGTATTCAATAAGTTAGACTCCAGCAAAATAAATAACCCAAAAATGGGATACTGAACTAAATAGAGAATTCTCAACAGATGAGTCTTGATTGCCTGAGAAGGACTTACAGAAATGTTCAACATACTTAGTCATCAGGGAAATTAAGCTCAGAATGACCCTGAGAATCTACCTTATACCAATCAGAATAGCTGGATCCAGGCAAATAGATAGAACTAGAAAATATTATTCTGATGTACTCGAGACCCAAATTGATGTGTATGTCATGTACTCACTGATAAATGGATATTAGCCAAAAAGTTCAGAATACCCATGATACACCTCACAGTCCCAAAGAAGTTAAAGAAGAAGGGAGGCCCAAGTAAGAATGTTTGAATCCTACTTAGAAGGTAGAACAAAATAGTCATGGGAGGCAGAGGGAGGGAGGGATCTGGGTGAGAAAGGTGAAGAGAATAGGTGACAGGATCAGGCATGAGGAGAGACAGGAGAGAGTCCCAGAGGGCCAAAAAAAAAAAAAAAAAAAAAGAATGGAAATATATAGCTGCTGAGGGATTGGGGTGGGATTCTCTAGGAAGTCCCAGAGACCTGGGATGAATCAAGCTCCCAGGAGTCAATGCAGGTGACCTTAGCCAAAATGGCCAAGAGTGGGGATAGGGAACCTGAAGAGACCACTTCGGTGGGGCAAGTGGAACCATGTCACCAGACAGGAAAACTGCTAAGATGAAGCACATTAAAGAACCCAGCAGTTCTCATAATTGAAAACAGTAGACATTTGAATCTACTCTCTACACAGTCCCTATTCTGGAACAAGTAACCATTGCAGCCCACTAAGAGTACCATGACAACTGCTCACATACTATAGAACTCAGTGTTCTACGTGCTAATGAGGTAGATGGGCCTGAGGGTTTAGCCAATAAGCTTCCCTTCCCAGGCATCCCTCTAAGTAGAAGGCCTCTCCTCTCTTCTGACACTCACCCTGAGCTAAGCTGGATTCATCTCACCTCAGGCTCATCACAGGCCTGAGCCCCCTCATAACCCCCCTCCTCTCACCTACAGAAACACAGGCTGGGATTCCTATCATGGGCTACGTTCCCCCTGCCCTGAGTGGTGTGTTGGCATGTCTCAAGTGCCTGGCACCTCGATTTCAAGGAAGAAATGTAGCCTGGAGCCTCTACATTTTATCTCCCAGTGTGGTGTCCTGGGACCCCAGCAGTGAGGAAGAATTCAGAACCACATACCTCCAGTTGCCAGACAGGACTCCCAGTGGAGGGATAAGGACACTAACCCACCTACGAAACTTTTGACACAAAATTACTCCTATCTAAAAGAAATGTAGGAACAAAGATGGAACAGAAATTGAAGGAATGGCTGACCAGTGACTAGCCATTTCGAGATCCATTTCGAGTGACAATCCCTCATGCTATTAATGATGCTATGTTGTGCTTGCAGAAAGCAGCCTATCGTAGAAGTCCTCTGAGAGGCTCTACCCAGCAGCTGACTGAGACAATTACAGATAAGCATTGGACTGAGGTCAGGTACCCCTACGGAAGAGTTAAGGAAAAGACTGAAGACAATCCCACAGAAAGATTAACAGTGTCAACTAACCTGGGCTATCCCAGAGACTCAGCCAGCAACCACAGGCTGGTCCAAAGATGGACACATATGTAGCAGAGGGCTGGCTGCCTTGTCTGGCCTCCGTGGGAAAGGATACACCTATTCCTGAACAAACCTGATACATCAAACTGAGAAGATACTTGCTATGGGGAGAGCTGTCCTCTAAGAGTCAAAGGTAAGGGGGGATGAGGGGAGGAACTTTGCGAGGGAGGACCTGGACAGAGGCAACATTTGGGATATAAATAAATAAATAAATAAATAAATAAAATCACAATGAAAAGACCAAAAAGAAATAAACATAAATTTTACACAAATATTCTTTGAATTTTTGTGTCTAAAAGCTTACTTGTGAAAAAGTCAAAACAAATGAATGCTAAGAATTTCTTAGATTGATATGCATAGCTTCTAATTAAGTGGAGGTTATAATTTAGCTCATGAATATTTTCTTGAATATTTCCAGTATATGGCATATCTACATGGAGATTAGGTCACCATTCTCTAAATAGCATAGCTATATAATTAAAATAGGAAAAGTAGTATATTATGCCATGCACAGAACTGGTCATTAGAATTTAGTAGTATGAATATATGATAGAATAAACAAATATTTAATTTTAAAATAAAATTTAATGTATCTTACAAAATACTCAAAGATGTCCTCTCACAAATTGTACAATTTACTGTTGAAAGACTTGAAATACACTTAGGCAGTAAAGAACATGTCTACCTACTATAATGCAGAAAACTGAAACTCAACCATACCAAAATTGCTTAGTATAAGTATATTGATCTTCATTGTCAGGAAATCATTTCTTGGTTTGAAATAAATTGTTTGAAACTATCCTAAATCTTCCATCTCATAACAGCTAAAAATAGCTAAAACATTACCAGGGATACAGCTTAGTATTATGGCACAAAGGCACAAATCTAGAATGAGTAAGACTCCAGCTTCAATCCCTAGTATCCATTCACTCCTTCCAAATTGTATAAGCAGTAAGTTCTTAACATTATCAATTCAGGCTTAATTCAATGGTGAAAATAATAAAACATTTTATATTTTGAAGTAATTGAATTAATTTCATATTGTCAATAGATGCAAAATTCTCAGTAAGAATAAAAAATTTTATTTTCACAATAATTAAAAGCAAAATTTGGAATCACACTGATTGGCCTCAAATTTTGCCTTTTTTTACTGGCCACATAACTATGATTGCCTTTAGCTCTTAGAATTGTGTTTCATCATTTAAATAAAATACTTCAGGCCTTTGTGAAATAAAATTGTTTCCAGTAATATAGTTCTAATTATCATTTTAATTATTATGACTATATTTCTCAAACATCTGGAGCAAACCCAGAAGTAGGGCAAAAAAAATCTGTGCCAACTTTAAATAAGATCCCTTCCCATAATTGTCTCTTCTTTGGGGAAATTCTTCAGGATAAATTGCTATATTTAAATTTCAGATAAAATATACAACATTAAAATATATGTTACAACTAGGCTATGTAAATGTATATCCCAATAAGTGGTTTAATGAAATCTTATTGGTAATTAATTTACAAAAATATTGAACAACAAATCTATATCTCTTTGTGTATGTTCTAAATGAATGTATACATGTATTAAAATATAAACTTATAAACTGTAATTTTATCCAGTAATTAGTTACTGTATAAAATGTTTTTACTCAATAAAATTTCAAATGCTCACTGAAGAGAGTCATCTGGATGCTGCATAGAAAATAGCATCACAGCCAGGCAGTGGTGGCATATACCTTTAATCCCAGCACTTGGGAGGCAGAGGCAGGCAGATTTCTGAATTCAAGGTCAGCTTGGACTACAGAGTGAGTTCCTAGAAAGCCAGGGCCATACAGAGAAAACCTGTCTCAAAACAAGAACAAAAACAAAAACAAAAACAAAAAAAGTAGCATCAGTCTTAAAGCAAAAAGTCTCAGAGCTCACAATTGGTTTTTATGAAAGAAGTATAGGTCTAAACATGGTAAGAATTTTTGATAATTTATAATCAGTTCATGTGAAGAAATGTTATTAATTTTAGTCATGGTAGATTTGTGGTGTTTGTTTCTTCACATGATTATGTCCTGCCACTAAGCAAGTGTTCCTTGTGTAGACAACTGACAAAATACAGCTTGCTACCGACTTATCTTCTTTACCATATACCTTCATGTACCCCAAAATAGTACAGATTATGATTTACCCAGTAACCACTGGTCAAGCAGACAATTGGTCATTTACTTTAATATTCAATTCATATTTTACTGGTTTCATGTTAATAAGTTATTTATTTTATTTTATGCTTCTTTCTAACTACAAAGGCAATACAACCAAATTACAATAACAATTACATTGAACAGATATATTCCCCCAATATTCTAATATAATTAGTTGTTTCCCCTTTTTATTAAGTTTGTATATCTGTATATCAGTAATACTATCTACATAAAATTTAATATAGAGCTGTCTTTGCTAAATTTGTAGTATTAGTTTCTTCTTACTAGTGAATAGTATTTACAACCATTACCATATCATGTACTCAGTAAGGTTTATGTACTCGACTTAAATTATTTTCTTTTTTTTTCTTAGATATTTTCTTTATTTACATTTCAAATGATATCTCCTCTCCTGGTTACCCCTTCGAAAAACAAAAACAAAAAATAAACACTGTTTCCTCCCCCCTCCCTCTGCTCAACAACTCATCCTCTCCCACTTCCTGGTCCTGGGATTCTCCTACACTGGGGCGTAAACCTTCACAGGACCAAGGGTCTCTCCTCCCACTGATGACAAACTAGACCATCCTCTGCTATACATATGCTGCTGTAGCCATGAGTCCCATCATGTGTGCACTTTGGTTGATGGTGTAGTCCCTAGGAGCTCTGAGGGAACACTCCTTCATTGCTGGTTGAATTGCAAGCTGGTACAACCACTCTGGAAATCAGTTCAGAGGCGATTCCTTAGGAAATTGGAAATAGTACTACCAGAGGACCCAGCTGTACCACTCCTGGGCATATAACCAGAAGATGCTCCAACATGTAATAAGGACACATGATCCACCATGTTCATAGCAGCCTTATTTATAATAGCCAGAAACTGGAAGCAACCCAGATGTCCCTCAACAGAGGAATAGATACAGAAAACGTGATACATTTACACAATGGAGTACTACTCAGCTATTAAAAACAATGAATTTGTGAAATTCCTAGGGAAATGGATTGATCTGGAGAATATCATCCTGAGTGAGGTAACCCAGTCTCAAAAGAACACACAGGGCATGTACTCTCTGATAAGTGAATATTAGCCCAGAAGCTCAGAATACCCAAAATGCAATCCACAAACCACAAGAAACTCAATAAGAAGGAAGAGCAAAGTGTGGATGCTTCATTCCTTCTTAGAAGGGGGAACAAATACCCATGGAAGGAGTTGCAGAGACAAAGTATGGAGCAGAGACCAAAAAAGACTGCTCCACCTGGGAATCCTTTCCATATTCAATCATCAAACCCAGACACTATTGTGGATGTCAGCAAGTGCTGGCTGACAGGAGCCTGATATAGCTGTGTCCTGAGAGGCTCTGACAGTGCCCAACTAATACAGAAGTAGAGGCTCACAGCCATCCATTGGACTGAGTACAGGGTCCCCAATGAAGAAGCTAGAGAAAGAACCCAAGGAGCTGAAGGGTTTGCAGCCGCTTAGGATGAACAATAATTATTTTCTATATCTATAACCATCTTTATCTTTTTTACAGATACTTAACATCTATAGAAAATTGATGCCATTTAACAAATCACTTTATTGTGCATTTTCTAATATTTAAAAACACCCCCTTACGGCCTCATGCAAACAATTCAAAACCCAGAAATCTTACCTGTCCCTTTGTTCCCTACCCTCACCATTCAAAAAAGAAAAAAAAAATCCCAACAATTCTAAACTGGTGTTCTATTTACACACTGAGAGTATAGCCACCTCTCTATAACCATGCTGTGGCTCAATTCAGTTCACTATCTTCCGGTGTAAATTATGATGACAGTTTCCTAAGTAATCTTGCTTTCTATCATGCTTTCCTCAAATCCTTAAGCTGGGGTTATGATTTTAAATGACGAAGCATTCCTGGCATGCTCAATGTAGTATACTAGAAGGTTCTTCTGGATCTACACTGTGATTATTGCTCATGCTTAAGTAGATAAGCAGGGGCTTCACTATAAAATAACCAAGGACACCAGAAGTGTAACTGGATAGCTATGCACAGTGATGGACAAAATGCCCCTTAGTGGATAATATCCTTAAGGCTAAGCTCTGTCTGGTACACACAGATTAATGTGTCAGGTACATCCCCAAGGCTTACACTAGAAAACTAGCCAAGAGTGCATTATCATGATATATGGCTTCCATAAATATTTTGGATTGTTGTTTTTGACCCCTTGCTGTATTTTCAAGAGTATTATGAAATTAAATAACCCAAAAGAAAAAATAGTCAATCATGTTTGGAGTGAACAGATATGTCACATTACTTTATGAATGAATATGCTATTCATGAAAACCTTCAGTATAAAATAACAAACCTAAGCTCTCTTACTGATACTTCTGTTTGTGAGTTAGCCCAGTCTAGGCTCAATGGAGGGAATTTTTTTTTCTTAATGAACTTCTGGTGTAAATATCTACACCTTTTGGCTGAGTTCTTTTCTTAAAATGTACAAGAATATCTAAACTTTTATTCTGACTTATGGATATATTGAAAATTTTTCACTTGACCAATAAACTGTTCTTAACCAAAAGTTATGCTTAAAATATTTCTTTTAATTGAATCACTGCTTTGGTTTCTTGCTATCCCATTACTTTCAACGATTGCTAATTATTTCAGATTAATTTGATATGTGACTAGTTCAAGCAGCACTTGATGAATTAGAAGTCCCACTGGTTAACTCCATGAATTCTGCACTTAACATTGAGCTACTTTTTATCATATATTATATCATATATTATATATATTTTATCATATATCATATAGATATATGGTATATATAGATATATGGTAGAAATAGATATATGGGCTTACTGTTTTCCATAATATGTATTAAAATAATCATAGGTTAAGAATAGATTTTGCCCATCTTTGGGTGTTTAGAACTTCGCATTTTTTTCTATTTGAAAAACTGATGAAATTTGATTAAATAAGTTGCTGGAGTTTTCCTCCTTACAAAGCACTTGACTTCTAGCTTTTTTGTGACCCTAATTTCTTATCCTACCCCTCTATTTCTCTTCTCCTTCTCTAATCTTCATGATTAAATGTTTTAAAATGATATTTTTCATAAACCAAGTAAATGTTTAAAATTATTTAAACAATTTTTGTGACTTTGAGGATACACATGTACTTCTTTATAATGGTTTTTCAACCTAAAATCATTAGTGGTAGAATAAAATGCAGTGCATTTAATTGATCCTCAACTGCAAACTTTCCTTGATAGCGGCATTAATAGTAAAATGTCTATGAAGAATAATCTTTCCTTTACTAATTTCCTGTTTGTTTTCCTGTCCATGTCTATGAATAAAAAAGTCAATATTTGTTCATTATCACTACAGGGTACCTAAAATATGTCACCAGTTCTCTTTTTCACAAGACTTCACATTAACATATTACATCTATCAGTATGTGAAATAAAATAAATTTTCATGGTGGTGTTACTAAACCACTAAACCAGGCTAAGACCTCTAAAATTAATTTTTTGGATTTTTTTATGATAAGTTGAGAAAAGCTTATTCGTAATTGTTTTTGTTCATACATTTATTTTTTTAAAAAAAAATGTATACCAAATTTTATGGCTTTAAATGGCAGTAACTTATTCTTTGACAATTCTGAAGGTTAAAAACTAGATATTTTTGCTTGTTCCTATGTCTTTTATATTTGACATGGTCATACAATTACATTATTACCCTGCTCTATTTCCTCCCTATAAGTTCTCCCACATAGCTTTTTCAAGTCCATGGCCTCATATTTCATTAATTGATGTTATGTGTATATGCATAGGTATATACATATATATTGCTAAACATAATAGGGTCAGTCTATATAATGTTACTTGTACATATATTTTCAAAGCTGACCATTTGGTATTGGATACCCAATGTTTGTTTTTGCCTGGATAGGAACATTTGCTTTTTAGCCTTTGGCATTCTTAGTTGCTTGTAGTTCTTCATGTAAAGCTGAGATCTGGTACTACAAATCAATTTCTATACCTAACATTAATCTCACTTAATGGAAGGACTCTTGGCTAGTAGTATAGTCAATGGAAATTCCCATTTGACCAATAATCTATTCTTAACCAAAACATATGCTTACATTATTTAATTTTTTATTGAATCACTGCTTTGGTCTCTTGTCATACCCTCATTGTACAAAATAGCATTTTTGTAGAAATTTTGTGTCAAATTATTTTGTTTCGATATGTTTTGTCTAACTAGCCCTTTGCTTCTACATTATTGTTTCCAATTTTGTGTTTTATGGATTCTGTATATGAGGGTGTTTGTTTCTGTGTGTTTGTGTGTTTCTTGTGTTTTTTCTTTTTATTGTGATTTGCTAATGTTTTTTTAGTTTGCTTGTTTGTTTGTAAAAGAAAGAGACATAGAGTATGGAGTTGGGTGTGAAAGACCCCCCCCCCCTCAGAGCTGGGGAGACCCTCACTCAAGTCTCGGGATGGCTCGACCACCCAATAACTCACTCACAAGAGACCGATCTTGATGCAACAGCATGAGGTTTATTCAGGGGAAGCCAGATCTGGGGTTGAACACGTGGCCTAGCAGACCAGAGGAGTTCTACCCCAAGTACAAGGAACAAAGGGTATTTAAAGGGAAAAACCACAAACTAGGGGGAGTGAGGGAGAATTCCAACCCAAGGTATTCAGTCAGTAAGGGAGGGGAACATATTCATTGCAGGGTGGAGAGCCTCGTGAACCAGTAGACCTTCATTCCTAGTTCTGCCCTCATTGTGAATCAATTGGGGGGGGTGGGGGGGATGGTCTCAGGAACCAGAGCCCTGAGGCTCTGAGTTAAGCCAAGTTCCTGGAACCAGAGCTCTGAACCGATCTGGCTGACCTGCATTCTTAGTTCTGCTCATTATGCTAGGGGGTCATAAAAAACTTTTTTTTATATCTTTATACTTTTCAGGTGAATGGTGAAAAATGTGAAAGATATAAAAAGAAGTTTTTTATGACCCCTAGCAGACTGAGCAGAACTAAGAATGCAGGTCAGCCGGTTCAGAGCTCTGGTTCCAGGAACTTGGATTAACTCAGAGCCTCAGGGCTCTGGTTCCTGAGACCAGCCCCTCCTGGCCAAACTACAATGAAGGCAGAACTAGAAATGAAGGTCAGCTGGTTGACAAGGCTCTCCACCCTGCGGACGGGTAGATGAAGATTACATTCCTACAATGAATATGTTCCCCTCCCTAACTGACTGAATACCTTGAGTTAGAATACCCCCTCACTCCCCCTAGTTTGTGGTTTTTCCCTTTAAATACCCCTTGTTCTTTGTGCTCAGGGTCAAACTCCACTGGCCTGTTAGGCTACGAGTTCGACCCTAGATCTGGCCTGAATAAACCTCGTGTGATTGCAGCAAGATCAGTCTCTCATGAGTTATTGGGTGGTCATGTTGTCCTGAGACTTGAGTGAGGGTCTCCCCAACTCTGGGGGTCTTTCAGTGGTAAGGTAGGAAAGACCTAGGTGGAATTGGTGGTAGAAAACTGTTATCACAATATATTGTGTGAAAAAAAAAGTTTCTTTCAATAAATAAAGACTACATCCATAAAATCTTACCAATATAATTGTTGGTGTAAGCTAAACAAAGACGAAAGCATACAAGCTATACTTCAAGGCAACTGCTAGAGTTTCTATAGCATCATCTGTTTTCTGATTTCTCTGATATTCTTTTGGTTTTTGTGCCAGTTCTTGACCAATGGATCCAGTAAAGGCATTCATCACAGCACCCTCACATGACTTTCTTCCATATATGCCTCTATGTTTCCTTCCTGTATTTGTAAGGGCATCTACTGAAAGACCCCCAGAGCTGGGAAGACCCTCACTCAAGTCTCGGGATGGCTCGACCACCCAATAACTCACTCACAAGAGACCGATCTTGATGCAACAGCATGAGGTTTATTCAGGGGAAGCCAGATCTGGGGTGGAACGAGTGGCCTAGCAGGCCAGAGGAGGTTGACCCGGAGCACAAGGAACAAGGGGTATTTAAAGGGAAAAAGCACAAACTAGGGGGAATGAGGGGGAGTTCCAACGCAAGGTATTCTGTCAGTTAGGGAGGGGAACATATTCACTGTAGGAATGTAATCTTTATCTACCATGGGGGGGGGCAGGGTGGAGAGCCTCATGAAGCAGTTGACCTTCATTCCTAGTTCTGCCCTCACTCCCCAAGCTCTGAGTTAAGCCAAGTTCCTGGAACCCAGAGCTCTGAACTGACTGACCTGCATTCTTAGTTCTGCTCATTCTGCTAGGGGTCATAAAAAAAAAACTTATTTTTATATCTTTCATACTTTTCACTACCACCTTAGATTGAGGATCCATCCTTTACCATTACAATCTAACTTAAACAATGACATGTGAAAATCTACTTCCAAAATAAAAATCACATTCAGAGATCCAATACAACTTCCTTATTAGTTGTTATTCTTGCTGTCAATGAGGTACTACCATAAATAAAGGAAGAAAAATGATGAAAACAACAACAACAAGAAAACTTCAATTCAAACAAGACTGTAACAACATGGATATGATGTAACGCAGAGTAAATTCACAAAAAATATTCAATAAACAGATATAGTTCGCTACATTCTTTCATTTTATTTTGGTTTTTGTTACAATTTTTTTTTTCTGAATCTGAGTGTAATTTCTCAAAGTAAGTATCAGTCTTAAGTGGTCATTACAGAAGAAATAAGAAAGTTAGGTAATACACCAGTCAAGGTACATCGAGGTCATCTGATGCATAATGATTCTATAGAAAAGTATATACATGTAAATTGGCAGGAACTAGGCAGTGGTTACAACTGAAAGAAAGTCAGCCTTATCTAAGGTCAGCTTAATCTTAGAAGCCAGGTATAAATAGTTTCCATTCTAAGTCTATTGTATAGCCCACCACCAGCCAGCCCTAGGTAAACACCCAACTATGTTAATCTTCTGGGCTAGCAGAAGTATGCACCAGCGGGGGTCCCATTCTTGCTAACCTTGCCAAGAATAATACATTACTCTAGCTCTGGGAGTGACTCAGCTGTAATTCTAATGTAGTCTGCCATACTCGACTGTAATGAGGATTCTAAATTTACATTGTTGAACTTGCCTTGGGATAATTAATTCTTATCCAGTAAACTTCAATGCTCAATTTCTTTCACTATCTCTCTATCAATGCTGGGAGGCAATTTGTCTGAATAAGTAACATTCTTTATGAAATTCCAAGCCCAGTGTTGGCTCACCAAAGACTAGGATTGATTGGAACACTGGTGGGGGCCAGGAAACAACGACTAATCTAGCTTAGCTACTTGCAAATCATTCCTTGGGGGCACCTCTATACCTATAATAAAACAATACAGAAAGAAAGCATGCAAGACCCTCCATCAACTTTCGAAAGGACAAATATGGACCACATCCATGTTAGGGGATGCCAAGGGGACTCCAGGAGGTCAGTTTCCTTGAAATTTTTCATCTCTGGGACTGCGCCCAGGCCTCTGGACCTGTCACGCAGACTCCTCTGGAGTGGGTTTGGCAGCTTGGGGTTCCTTACATCTTTATGAGCCACAGAGAAAAGAAAAGAAAGGAAAAGAGAGAAAGTTCAGGCACACACAGAGACACACACACCAGATGAAGCTGAAGGCTGGACCCTTGCTTGTTCCATTATAGTTCTTAGTTTTTATACTTTCTCAGGATAATTGATCACACAGTTTTCTAAAAATTTTCACATTCCAGAAGTTCAAAGTAAGTTTATGACAATAGTTCACGTCATAGATTGGTAAAACTTACAGAGTTATAGCAGAATTGTTTACATGTCTTTCCAATAAGGCTGGTATTTGACTAAATATTCAGTATTTGTTACTAGCTCCATTAGTTATTATAAGTTAAGGCAATGATTTTTTTTGTTTTTGTTTTTTCTTTTGTTTTTTATTTTTTATTTATCTTTTTTAAACTTTTATTGCATTATGATGAGAAAAGTTACATGATTTCAATTTATCTGAATTTGTTAACATTTAAAAACATATTTTAAGTAATTAGAATTAAATCACACTCTTGTTTCCCTTTTGTACCCCCACTCCTCCCAGAGACCACCCCTTCAATACTTACAATATCTTTTTTGTCATATTTCTTAAAATTTATAAAATATTATAACATTTTATAACAATAAAAATAAGTATTATGAAAGTTGTTTGATATAAAATGACAATCAATTTAACAGTCTTATGTAGATGCTCGTCTACAGCAATAGTGAAAATACATTTTTCTCAATATAAATTTTAAATAACACATATTAACTATATACTTCAAAATAATACATCACTACTAGTATTTTCTTAAATGAACATAAATATATAAAGTCTTTTAGTTTGTTTGTTTGTTTTGTATTTTGTAGAGTTTAAAATCTGGGCTCTTATTGTGGTACAAGCCCAAAATAAGAACAATTTTTAGACATTGAATTTCATTATAATAAGGCTGTGCTTCAATGACCCTCATATCACCAAAGGATTTTACCTCCATTGTAGCGAAGCTGAGAGTTGATAATTCTGCTACACCAAGAAATGAATTGTAGGCTCGATTTTTGGATACAGACTTCCTGCTATGGTCAAAGCTATTTGACTTGAGTGAGTGACTTTATTCTTAGCCCACAGAGAACAGGTTACATTCATTTAAGAAATGGTGTAGGTATTAAGATGGTCTATTCATAAAGTCATTCACCAACTGTTTCAGTGAACAATGGTTCTGCTTGGAAGGTGGCACAGACATTAGGTGAGGGTAAGAATTTGGTTCATTAGCTGTGATAATTTGGAAAAGCATTCATCTCAGAGAAAGAGTAACTTATAAGGACCTTTTCTTCAAACTTGATACAAGAGTTACAAACATCAAGCAAAGCATTCAGTCTCACTCTTTTTTGTTCTCTTAAAAGCAACCTCCCTAGTTAATCATCTATGTTTCTTTTGGGTATATAAATACTTTTGAAATATATAAGCTGTTCTGAAAACCATAGTATAG
>JADRCD010203639.1:11547-40704 GCA_019843815.1 Montemys delectorum
ATCTGAGATGAATGCTTTTCCAAATTATCACAGCCAATGAACCAGATTCTTATCCTCACCTAATGTCTGTACCACCCTCCAAGCAGAACTATTGTTCATTGAAACAGTTGGTGAATGACTTTATGGATAGACCATCTTAAAACACACACCATTTCTTAAATGAATGTAACCTGTTCTCTGTGGGCTGAGAATAAAGTCACTCACTCAAGTCAAATAGCTTTGACCATAGCAGGAAATCTGTATCCAAAAATCTTGCCTATAATTTATTCCTTGGCACAACAGAATTGTCAAACTTCAGCTTAGCTACAATGGAGGTAAAATCCTTTGGTTATGTGAGGGTTGTTGAAGTACAGCCTTATTACAATGAAATCCAATGTCTAAAATAGACTTTTATCCAAAAGTCATTAAAGAAGATGGGGAAGGGCACTTCATATTCATGAAAGGAAACATCAACCAAGATGAAATCTAAGTTCTGAACATCTATGCCGCAAATGCACAGGCACACACATTTGTAAAAGAAACTTTACTAAAACTCAAAACACACATTGAACCTCACACAATAAGAGTGGGAAACTTCAACTCCCCACTCTCAATAATGGGTAGGTCATTGAAACAGAAAATAGAGACACAGTGAAGCTAATAGAAGTTATAAACCACATGGATTTAACAGATAACTATGACCAAGCCAGCTCAGTCAGTCAGGTTCCCTATGGCAGGAGTGAGGATTAAAAAGAAAAAAGACAATTGAACATCATTGTAGCATGGCCCCACCAGTTCTGAGGCTGAAGTTTATTTTTTTCCAGTCTGCTTTTAAGTCACTTTAAGTACATGCAAAATGATAAGATCTGGTCTGGGTCAGTAACAAGCAAGGCAATAAACAAAATCCTTTCTAGGGCTATTCAGGATGACCAAGACAAAAGGAATGCCACACAAGCCTCTGCTAAGCCCCTTTGAGCTTTGCATTAATTCAAATGTAAATGTTCTTATCTGGGCCTATGGGCCCAAAGTTGGATTCCCTCCTTGAGCTTACTTCTTTTGTTCTGGCTGGAAGTCAAATTCCCACCAAGTATCTAGAAGCAAGCAGCCCCAAAAAGCTCTCCACATACTTACAGGACATTTCACCCCAAAACAAAAGAATTTACTTCCTTCTCAGCACCTCATGGTACCTTCTCCAAAATTGACCACATAATCGGACACAAAACAGGCCTCAACAGATATGAGAAGATTGAATAACCTCAGATCATCACAGACTAAGACTGTTCTTCAATAATAACAAAAAGAATAGAAAGTCCACATACTCATACTCATGAAACTTGAATAACTCTCTACTCAATGATAACTTGGTCAGGGAAGAAAGAATGAAAGAAAGAAAGAAAGAAAGAAAGAAAGAAAGAAAGAAAGAAAGAAAGAAAGAAAGAGAAAGAGAGAGAGAAAGAGAGAGAGAGAGAAGGAGGAAGGAAGGGAGAGAGAGAGAAAGGAAGGAAGGAAGAAAGGAAGAAAGGAAGAAAGACTTTGTAGACTTTAACAAAAATGAAAGCACAGCATACCCAAACTTATGGGTCACAATGAAAGCAGTGTTAAGAGGAAAATTCATAGCACTGATACTTTCATAAAGAAATTCGAGAGATCCTACACTAGCCACACACATCTGAAAGCTCTAGGTCAAAAAAGAGGCAAGCACACCAGTAGGAGTAGACCGCAGGAAATAATCAAATTCAGAGCTGAAATCAACCAAGTAGAAACAAAGAGAACAGTATAAAGAATCAACAAAAGTAAGAGCTGGTTCTTTGAGAAAATCAACAGCATAAATAAACCCTTAGCTAGACTAACAAAAGGCCACAGAGACAGTATCCAAATTAACAAAATCAGAAATGAAAAGAAAGGCATAACAACAGAAACTGAGGAAATAAAAAACCCATCAGATCCTACTACAAAAGTCTATACTCAACAAAACTGGATAATCTAGATGAAATGGATGATTTTATAGACAGATATCAGATAACAAAGTTAAGTCAGGACCAGATAAACCATCTGAACAGTCCCATATCCCCTAAGGAAATAGAAGCAGTCATTAAAAGCCTCCCAACCAAAAAAAAAAAAAAGCCCAGGGCCAGATGGTTTTAGTGCAGAATTCTTTCAGACCTTCAAAGAAGACCTAATACCAATACTCCTCAAACTATTCCACAAAAGAGAAACACTACCTAATTCACTCTATGAATCCGTAGTTATGCTGATACCCAAAGCACTCAAAGAGCCAACAAAGAAAGAGAACTTCAGCCCAATTTCCCTTATGAATATCGATGCAAAAATACTCAATAAAATTCTCACAAACTGAATCCAAGAACACATCAAAATGGTCATTCACCATGATCAAGTAAGCTTCATTCCAGGTATGTAGGAATGGTTCAATATATGGAAATCCATCAATGCAATCTACTATATAAACAAACTCAAAGAAAAAAATCAATGCTCATCTCATTAGATGATGTTAAAAAAAAACCTTTGACAAAATACAATACTCCATGTTAAAAACCTTGGAAAGATCAGGAATTCAAGGCACATATCTAAACATAGTAATAAAAGCAATATTTATCAAACCCCCAGTGCTGAAGATGTCAGAGGATAGCTAAGAACCAGATTTCTGGGGAACATATCACCTGTTCCTGAGTCTAGTCTGAGCATTTCTTTAACTACTAACATGAAGGTTCCATTTCAGCAAGGAAATGAGTTGACTGGACAAGAACTGAACTCCAAGGTCAATAGGACTCAGTGGCAGCTTGCAAAGTGTATGTTGTTCCACTCACTCATTCATGAAAAAAAATCTTTTTCTCTATCCCTATATATGTCAAAAAAAATATTACCAGAAAAGATGAAATCAATATGAAAGATCTCCAGAGCTGGGGAGACCCTCACTCAAGTCTCGGGATGATGTGACCACCCAATAACTCACAAGAGACCAATCTTGATGCAACAGCATGAGGTTTATTCAAGGGGAGGAAGGGAAGCCAGATCTGGGGTCGAACACGTAGCCTAGCAGGCCAGAGGAGTTAGACCCTGAACACAAGGAGTAAGGGGTATTTAAAGGGAAAGACCACAAACTAGGGGGGTGAGGGAGTTACCAAGGAAACATAACCAGAGAACAGTGGAAAATTTTAAAGAGACCCAGCCCCTAGTTGAGTCAGGGTCATAAGGAAAACATCCTACACACTCATTACGCACAAGAATGTGGTCTAATCAATGTTATTCACTTTATGGCTGACCATTCCCTAGAACCATCCAGATGGCTCATATCCTGCTTTTTGTTCTTGGACCGAGCTGGGGAGGGTGGGGGTTGGGGGGGGAGCCTTTGTGGCCAACAGGTTCCTGAAACTGGCTAGTCTACATTCTTAGCTCGTTACAGAGGTTTTCCATGCCCTTCCAGATAAAGGTTACACAGTATACATTCCCACCAATACATTTCTACTAAATGCTCCTTTTTTTTTCTTAATTCTAAAATTTTCCAGCCCTACAAATAGGTAATATAAACACTGAATTGAATGAATTAATAATACAAAAGAAATTACTTCAAATTGAGGAAAAAATAAACCTGGAGAACAAAAATATTTATTTTAAATGGAATATTTTAATAAAAATTATTTTGATTATTTTTTCTCCCTAAACTACTTGCAAATCTTTCTATATCTCTACCCACCCAGTTTTACATTATTTCTCTTCAAAACTAAAACATACACACACACACACTGCAAAAATGAATATCAAAAGAAACAAAAACAATAATGTAAAAATGTTAAGACAAAATGAAATAAAATATTCCTACCAAAAAAAAAAATGGAATTTACTTTCTGTTGTCCAATTACTTCTGTGTATGTGGCCTGCTCTAAAGTATAGTTGATATACTAACTGAAACTCCACTGGCAAAAAATGATTTCTCCCTTGCCAGTCTGTATCAATAGCAGGCAGCTTCTTGATTAGGGCTGGGACTACTCCAGGTCTACATCCCTGTAGTTGGGATGCCAGTGCAGATTATGTGTACACTGCAACAAGCTGTCTAGTTTCATATATATATCAGTCCTATTGTAAATGGTAGACACTGTTTCCTTGGAATCATCAATGATTTCTAGCTCATAACATCTTTGTGTCTCTTCTTCCACACAGAACCCTGGACCTTGAGTATAGAGGATTGAGAGAAATCCAATTTAGTGCTGAGTGCTCCAGGCTTTCACTCACAGCACATTGCCAGTTGTGTATCTCTTTGCTAGTTCTCTAAGCAATTTCTCTGATGCGAGTTGAGCAAGGAACTGATCTATGGTTAGAGCAATATGCCATTAGGAGTCATCTTATTATTATGTTTCTTTATAGCAGATTAATAGTAGTTTTACCAAGGCACATGGGCCTCCTGCCCATGTTTGCAGTGTCAAGTACCGCATCCAACTCATGGGGAGGCCTTTGTTGGGATGACAGAAAATCACATATATTGTTCCAAATGGCTGTGTAAGTGTGTGCCCCTGTATTTTCAATTTTTAATTGTTGTGCCAGCAATGCCAGCTGCTGGCAGGATATGTATTGCCACTTCCTCGCCCGCCCAAAAAGAGGATTCTTTGAGGTTATCACGTTTAAAAGCTAGCTGCTATGGGGGAGGATACAGATAGTAGATCCAAATGGGGAATACAGGTACAAGATCACCTCAGCTATGGGGACGTGGAGCAGAGACAATGGCCGACAACAGAGAGAGAAGGTGAATTCCCGGGCCTCAGAGTTGGTAAGTACGCTTAGAGTGGGCATTCCTCAGAGGACGGAGTTTAGAGAAGCGTACGTGCCAAAATAGATAATAAGTTTGGAAGCAGTAAAAGAGAAATAAGTAGAAACATTTGTAAATGTGCATAAACATTGAAGACAGGAACGAAACTGAGTATAGGCAGTCATAGAAAGAAAAAATACTAAGATTGAACGTGAGAAAATAAAGTCTCCAAAAGAAGAAGAGAGCTAAACAAGATTTAAAAAGAAAATATTTTCTGTGTTCAAAAATGGAAAACACTATATGTAGCAGAGGCTGTCTGGACCCTATATTCTTTTGTTTTCGCTATTTATCATAGCGTTAGTTACAATTTGTTCAGTAATGGTCACAGTTTTCTATGCCCTCTCTAAGAAAGATCAGAATAAAGCAGACTCAGATAAAGAGAGAACAGAGCGGTAGGATGCTAAGTTGCAAGCTATGGAACAGAAATTAGACAATTCTTTAAATCAAAATAAACAGGTTTCTCAAGCTAGGTCAGAGGAATTCAATCTAAAGCCTACAGCGCCACCTTGTGAGAAGACTTCAGAATGACAGTCCAGACCTTTAGAAAACCTTCTGTAGCTTTCCCAGCTAACCCTAGATGAGAGAAACATTTAACATTATGATGAATTTGAACGGCAACCCATAAAGATGCTAGATCCCATTAGATGCTAAGGGGATTTATAGAGGCAGTGGTAGAATATGGAATGCACTCACCCTATGTGAATCAAGTACTAAATAACTGAGCCACACAAAATCATGCAATTCCAAAAGGTTGGAAAGATTTTACGACAGCTGTATTGGAAGCTAGCCCTCAGCTGCAGTAGTTGACCTGGTAGAAAGAGACTTCAGGTATGGAACAGGATGAGAGGTATTAATATTATCAAAGATCAGTAGCTAGGTGCAAGTCAGTATGCTGAGTTGTAAATACAGATTCTGATGATGTCACCTTAGAGCAATGTACAGATTTAAATACTTTGGACACAGCCAGGCAGTGGTGGCACATGCCTTTAATTCCAGCAGTTGGGAGGCAGAGGCAGGTGGATTTCTGAGTTCGAGGCCAGCCTGGTGTACAGAGTAAGTTCCAGGACAGCCAGGGCTATACAGAGAAATCCTGTCTCGAAACAGCCCCCGCACCCCCCCCCAAAAAAAAAACACTTGGGACAAGGTTGAACCAGGAAGAGGATCTGAATCACTTACCAGGATAACCCTGGGCTAAGATAAATCTTTTACTGATTTTTTTTTTTACAAAGATTAATTTCAGCTGTAAATAGAACTGTATCAGATCTAGATGCAGGAGGTACTAATTGACTCTTTTTTTTTCCAGCCCAAAGATTTATTATTATATGTAAGTACACTGTAGCTGTCATCAGACACACCAGAAGAGGGCATCAGATCCCATTATAGATGGTTGTAAGCCACCACGTGGTTGTTGGGATTTGAACTCAGAACCTTCTAAAGAGCAGTCAGTGCTCTTGACCACTGAGCCATCTCACCAGCCCACTAATTGACTCTTTAGCTTTTGAGAATGCTAACCTGAATGGGGGAAAAGGCTATTAGGAAATTTAATTAAACACAAATAAATTATAATTTTTACAGGCTTAAAGAAGAGAGTTTAACATCTCCGGAATGTTCACATATATAAAAAGTAATATATATCTTCTCTAATGTTGTATTCCCCACTTCCACCCTTACAAATTTCTCCCCTCCCCCATCTTCCTCTCCCCTTTTACTTAGAGAAGGGGAGCCCCCATTGGGTACTACCACACCATGAGACATCTAGTCCCAGCAGGACTAGGCACATTCTTTCCCACTGAGGCTCAACAAGGCAGTCCAGGTAGAGGAAGGAGATCCAATGGCATGGAACACAGACTGAGATAGACCCTGCTCCACTTTTTAGGGGACCCACACGAAGGCCAAGCTACGCATTTGCTACAAATATGTAGCAAGTCTAGGTCCAGTTCCTGCATGCTCCCTGGTTGGTGGTCCAGGCTCTGTGAGGTCCTATGGTTCTGAGCTAGTTAACTCTGTGAGTCTTCTTGTGATTTCTTTGACCCCTCTAAAGTTCTCATTTCTATCCTCCACTCTTCCACAAGACTCCCAAGTCTCCACCTGATGTTTGGTTGTGGGTCTCTGCATCTGCCTCCATCTGCTGCTGGAAAAAGTCTCTCAGGAGGCATTTATGTTAGATTCCTGCTGCAAGCATAGCAGAGTATTATTAATAGTGTCAGGGGTTGGTTGTCTCTTGCATGGAATGGGTCTCAAGTTGGGGCTGTCATTGGTTGGTTGTTCTGGGGGTCTCTACTCCATCTTTATTCCTGCATGTCTTGTAGGCAGGACAAATTTTGGATTGAAGGTTTTGTGGGTGGATTGGTGTCTCCCTCCCTCCTCTGGAAATCCGGCCTGGCTATAGGAGGTGGCCACTTCAGTCTATATACCCCTTTCTGGTAGAATCTCAGCTAGAATCACCCCCATAAATTCCTCATGTCTTCACCTGTCCCAGGCCTCCAGCAAGTCACCAAAGATATCCCCTCTTGGTTTTCATTCTCACTCCCAGCCCTCTCTCACATCCCTCTCCCCACACCTGGTCACCATCCTCCCCTCTCTTACCCAGTTCCCTCACTCCATTCATATCTAAAGACTATTTAGTTCCCCTTCTGAGTGAGATGCACTCATCCTTCCCTGAAACCTCTTTTATTACCCAGTTCCTTTGGGTTAGTGAGTTGTAGCATGGTTATCCTACACTATGGATAATGTCCACTTATAAATGAGTATATGCTGTACATGCCTTTCTGTCACTGAGTTACCTCACTCAGGATGATATTCTCAAGTTCCATCCATTTGCCTGCAAAACTCATGATGTCTTTGTTTTTTATAGATGAATAGTATTCCATTGTGTAGATGTACCATATTTTCTTTATCCATTCTTCACCTGAGGGATATCTATGTTGTCTCCAGTTTCTGGCTATTACGAATAAAGCTGCTATGAATGTAGCTGAGCAAGTATCTTTGAAGGATTTTGGAGCATCTTTTGGGTAGATATGCACAAGAGTGGTATAGATGGGTCTTGAGGTAGAACTATTCCCAATCTTCTAAGAAACAATCAAATTGATTTCCAAAGTGGAAGTTGTACAAGTTTGCACTCCCACCAGCAGTGAAGGAGTGTTTATTCCCCTTGCTCCACATCCTCACCAGCATGTGCTATCTCTTGAGTTTTTGATCTTAGTTATTGTGATGGTTGTAAGATGGAACATCAGAATTGTTTTGATTTGCCTGATGACTAAAAACTTTGAACATTTTTTTAATTGCTTCTCGGTCATTTGAGATTCCTCTGTTGAGATTTGATCATTGAAAATTCTCTGTTGATTCTCTAGTCCATTTTTTTAATATCATAAGAATTTTTTATTTTCAATTTTTTTTTCAAATTTTTATTTTTTAATCCTTTTTTTAGTCCAGTCTTCATCCTCTCCCAGCTTGACCACCAACCACTCCCCGGCCCGCCCCCCACCATCTCCCAGAAGATGTCTCCACCCCACCCCCCCATCCCCATCCCTACCCCACCAGACCTCCCTACTCCCTAGGACCTCAAGCCTCTTGAGGTGCATCTTCTCTCTCTGAGACCAGACCAGGTAGTCCTCTGCTGTGTATGTTGGGGGCCTTGGGTTGTTGGTATCTAGCTTCTTGAGTTCTTTGTAAATTTTGGATATTAGCCCTCTGTCAGATGTAGGGTTAGTGAAGATCCTTTCCCAATCTATAGGGTGCTGTTTTGTCCTATTGACAGTGTCCTTTACCTTACAAAAGCTTTGCAGTTTCATGAGGTCCCATTTACCAATTGTTGATCTTAGAGCTTGAGTCATTGGTGTTCTGTTCAGGAAATTGTCTCCTATGCCAATGCATTCAAGGGTACTTCTCACTTTCTCTTCGATTAGATTTCGTGTATCCAGTTTTATCTTGAGGTACTTGATCAACTTAGACTTGAGATGTGTGCAGAGTGATAGATGTGGAGGTATTTGCATCCTTTTGCGTGCAGACATCAAGTTATGCCAGCACCGTTTGTTGGGTTTCTTTTCCCCATTATATGGTTTTGGATTCTTTATCAAAAATCAAGTCTGTGGGTTTATTTCCAGATTTTTGATTGGATTCCATTGATAAATGTGTCTATTTTTGTACAAATACCATGCAGTTTTTATCACTATTGTTCTGTAGCACAGCCTGAGGTCACGGATGGTGATACTTCCAGAGGTTCTTTCATTGATCAGGATTGCTTTGGCTGTCCTGGGTTTTTTGGTTTTCCATATGAGGTTGAGAATTCTTTTTTCAAGGTCTATAAAATTTGTGTTGGAATTTTGATGGGGATTGCACTGAATCTGTAAATTGCTCTTGGTAAAATGACCATTTTCACTGTTAATCCTACCTATCCATAAATATGGGAGAGCTTTACATCTTCTCTTATCTTTTTCATATTTTTTATTCAGAGACTTGAAGTTCTTGTCATACAGATCTTTTACTTGCTTGGTTAGAGTTACAAGATATTTTATAGTATTCGTGGCTATTATAAAGGGTGTTGTTGCCTAGTTTCTTTCTTGGTCCATTTATCATTTGTATAAAAGAGGCCTACTGGTTTCTTTGAGTTAATGTTGTATCTAGCCATTTTACTGAAGGTGTTTATAAGCTGTAAGAGTTTTCTGGTCGAATTTTTGGAGTCACATATATACAATCATATCATTTGCAAATAGTGATACTTTAACTTCTTCCTTTCCAATTTGTATCCCTTGATCGTCTTTAGTTGACTTATTGCTCTAGTTAGAACTTCAAGTACTATATTGAATAGATAGGAAGAGAGTGAGAGCCTTGGCTTGTCCCTAATTTTAATGGAAATGCTTTAAGTTTTTCTCCATTTAGTTTGATGTTGGCTATTGGCTTGCTGTATATTGCTTTGGTTATGTTTAGGTATGTGATCCTATTGCTCTAATTTCCCTGACTTCTCTAATACCTTTTACATGAAAGGGTGTTGGATTTTATCAAAGACTTTTTCAGCATCTAATGAGATAATCATGTGATTTTTTTTCAGTTTGCTTCTATAGTGGATTACATTGTTGGATTTTCATATACTGAACCATCCCTGCAACCCTGGGATGAACTTACTTGATATTGATGGATGATGTCTTTGATGTGTTCTTGGATTCAGTTTGCAAGAATTTTATTGAGTATTTTTGTGTAGATGTTCAAAAGTGCAATTGGTCTCAAGTTCTCTTTCTTTTTTGAGTCTTTCTGTGGTTTAGGTATCAGAGTAACTGTGACCTCAGAGAATGAATTAGGTAGTGTTCCTTCTGTTTCTATTTTGTGGAATAGTTTGCAGAGTATTTGTATTAGCTCTTATTTGGATGTCCATATAATTCTGCACTAAAACCTCCTCTGGCCCTAAGCTTTTTTTAATGACTGCTTCTATTTATTTAGGGTTCACAAGGCTGTTTAAATAGTTTACCTGATCTTAACTTAACTTTGGTAAATGGTATCTGTCTAGAAAATTGTCCATTTCATTATGATTTTCCAATTTTGTGAAGTACAGGTTTTTGAAGTAAGACCTAATGATTCTTTGAATTTCCTCAATGTCAGTTGTTATGTCTCCCTTTTCATTACTGATTTTGTTTATTTGGATTCTGTTTCTCTGTCTCTTGGTTAGTTTAGCTAAGGGTTTGTGAAGTGAAAACTTAAAGGTTCTTTGGAAAGTCGATTGGATGGTGTTTTGCTGGGGCAAACATGTGAAGGAACATTTCATTAAAGTGGACACAAGTGAAAAGCTAAGGCAGACTTGTGAAAGAACATTTCACTGAAGCAGACAAAGGTGAAAGGATGTTCTGCTAAAACAAGCACAGGGCACAAGATGAAGGATTTTTCACTAATGACACAAATATATTGGTCTGCCTTACAATGCATAGTTGAGCTACTTTTGTCAGATCACCATAGAGAGAAACGAACCAAAAAAAAATTCTGGTGATATACTGCAGTCTGTTGCCTCTTCCAAGGACTCTGGCTAATTGGATGCGCATGCTGAGGCAAGACTCATGCTGAAGCAGGACTAGTGCTAAGACGAGGCACATGGAGGACACGTGATGCTCAAAGGGTATAAATAGGACTCCATGGCAGCCAAAGACCCATACACTTTCCAGTTTCCGCCTGTGCAGGGAGCAGAGCCTCGGCTCTGGATCCAAACACACACAGCCCACACCCCAGTTGCAACTCCCAAGGTATTCTGACACATCCAAGATCACAGGATCACAGGTTCACAGGAAGGACAGACTCCAGTCAAAGACAGATAACAACAGACATAACCAGATGGCAAGAGGCAAGCATAAGAACATAAGTAATATGAAGTCCTAGCCAGAGCAATTAGACAACAAAAGGAGATCAAAGGGATACGAATTGGAAAGGAAGAAGTCAAATTATCACTATTTGCTGATGATATGATAGTATACTTAAGTGACCCCAAAAATTCCACCAGAGAGCTCCTAAACCTGATAAACAACTTCAGCAAAGTAGCTGGGTATAAAATTAACTCAAGCAAATCAGAGGCCTTCCTCTACACAAAGGATAAACAGGAGAGAAAAAAATTAGGGAAACAACACCCTTCACAATAGTTACAAATTATATAAAATACCTTGGTGTAACTCTAACTAAGCAAGTAAAAGATCTGTTTGACAAGAACTTCAAGCCTCTGAAGAAGGAAATTGAAGAAGATCTCAGAAGATGGAGAGATCTCCCATGCTCATGGATTGGCAGGATTAATATAGTAAAAATGGCCATCTTACCGAAGGCAATCTACAGATTCAATGCAATCCCATCAAAATTCCAACTCAATTCTTCACAGAAGAATTAGAAAGAGCAATTTGCAAATTCATCTGGAACAACAAAAAAACCAGGATAGCCAAAACTACTCTCAACAATAAAGGAACCTCTGGTGGAATCACAATCCCAGACCTTAAGCTGTACTACCGAGCAATTGTGATAAAAACTGTATGGTATTGGTACAGTGACAGGCAGGTAGATCAATGGAACAGAATTGAAGACCCAGAAATAAACCCACACACCTATGGTCACTTGATCTTTGACAAAGGAGCTAAAAACCATGCAGTGGAAAAAAGACAGAATTTTCAACAAATGGTGCTGGCTCAACTGGTGGTTAGCATGTAGAAGAATGCAAATCAATCCATTCCTATCTCCTTGTACAAAGCTCAAGTCCAAGTGGATCAGGGACCTCCACATCAAACCAGATACACTGAAACTAGTAGGAAAGAAAGTGAGGAAGAGCCTCAAGCACATAGGCACAGGGGAAATTTTCCTGAAGAGAACACCAATAGCTTATGCTCTAAGATCAAGAATTGACAAATGGGACCTCATAAAGTTGCAAAGCTTCTGTAAGGCAAAAGACACTGTCAATAGGACAAAACAGCAACCAACAAATTGGGAAAAGATCTTTACCAATCCTATGTCTGATAGAGGGCTAATATCCAACATATACAAAGAACTCAAGAAGTTAGACTCCAGAGAAACAAATAACCCTATTAAAAAAATGGGGTACAGAGCAAAACAAAGAATTCTCAACTGATGAATACCAAATGGCTGAGAAGCACCTAAAGAAATGTTCAACATCCTTAGTCATCAGGGAAATGCAAATCAAAACAACCCTGAGATCCACCTCACACCAGTCAGATTGGCTAGGATAAAAAATTCAGGTGACAGCAGATGCTGGAGAGCTTGTGGAGAAAGAGGAACACTCCTTCATTGCTAGTGGGATTGCAAACTGGTACAACCACTCTGGAAATCAGTGTGGCAGTTCTTCCGGAAATTGGACGTAGTTCTACCAGAGGACCCAGCTATACCACTCCTGGGCATATACCCAGAAGATGCTCCAACATGTAATAAGGACACATGCTCCACCATGTTCATAGCAGCCTTATTTATAATAGCCAGAAACTGGAAACAAACCAGATGTCCCTCAACAGAGGAATGGATACAGAAATTGTGGTACATCTACACAATGGAGTACTACTCAGCTATTAAAACAATGAATTTATGAAATTCTTAGGGAAATGGATGGATCTGGAGAATATCACCCCAATCACAAAAGAACACACATGGTATGCACTCTCTGATAAGTGGATATTAGCCCAGAAGTTCAGAATACACAAAGAACAACCCACAAACCACAAGAAACCTAAGAAGAAGGAAGACCAAAATGTGGACATTTAATTCCTCCTTAAAGGGGGGAACAAAATGCCCATGGAAGGAGTTGCAGAGACTAACTATGGAGCAGAGACTGAAGAAAGGACAATCCAGCCGATATAGCTATCTCCTGAGAGGCTCTGACAGTCCCCTATTAATACAGAAGTAGAGGCTCACAGCCATCCATTGAACTGAGTACAGGGTCCCCAAGGAAGGAGTTAAAGAAAGGACCAAAGGAACTGAAGGGTTTGCAGCCCCTTAGGATGAACAACAATATGAACTAACTAGTACCCTCAGAGCTCCCAGGGACTCAACCATCAACCAAGAAGTACACATGGTGGGGCAGCATGTATATAGTAGAGGACTGAAAAGTCAGTCATCAATGAGAGGAGAGTCCCTTGACTCTGTGAAGGTTCTGTGCCCTAGTGTAGGGGAATGCCAGGGCCAGTAAGTGGGAGAGGGTAGGATGGCAAGCAGGGAGGGGGGGAGGTAACAGGGGTTTGTTCTTTTTGTTTTTTTGGTTGGGATTTTTTTTTTTTTTTTTTTTTGGTTTTTTGGGGGGGTTTTTTGGAGTGGAAACTAGGAAAGAAGAAATCATATGACATGTAAATAAAGAAAATATCTTATAAAAAACAAAACAAACAAACAAACAAAATGATGGTACACTATGGTAAGAATGAAAAAAAAATTTAGTATACCATAAGGGAATAAATGACTCCTCAAAAGGAGTCCAAAGGAGTAATTAGAAAGTTGAATAATAAAAATTTGTATTTAAAAAATAAAATTTATCTTTTGAGAATTAAAAAAAAAGAACATAAGTAATAGAAACCAATTTGACTTGGCAACATCAGAACCCAGTTCTCCCACTACAGCAAGTCCTGGATACTCCAACATACCAATAGAGCAAGATTCAGATCTAAAGTCTCATTTCATGAAGATGATAGAGGACTTTAAGAAGAACATAAATATCTCAACAGAACAGATACAGAGTAAGCTCAGGAAACCTGGTGGGGAAGCTGGCATAGGAACTGGAGGAGTGGAGGGGGATTGCAACCCCATTTGGAAGAATGACATAGGCTGGCCTGATCACCCAGTTCTCCCAGAAAATAGACCACCGACCAAGGAGTGAACCTGGAGAGATCCATGGCTCCAGATATATATGTAGCAGAGGATGGCCTTGCCTGACAGCAGTAAGAGGGTATGCCCTTGGTCTTGGGAAGGTTTGATGCCCCAGTGTGGGGGAATGCTGGAGAGGTGGGACAGGAGAGGGTGGATGGGTGAGGGAGCACCCACTCTTATAGGCAAAAGGAATAGGAGAGGGCAGATTTGTGATAGGAGTTGGAAAAGAAAAGCTAAATAAAAAAATAAAATAAAAATAGGACTCCATGGAGTGACAGGGACAGAACTTGGTTTACTAGTACAGCTAGATGTACAACACTTGTGGGTCTCTCATCTTTGCTAATCTTCGATTCCCTGAGAGAGGCACAGCTGAGAATTTCTGGTGTTTCTGGTGTTCCTTCCTGATGACTTGAGCCAAGGCTGAGGCCTATCTGTCTCTGCTAGGTCATGTCACTGCTGTTGCTAACCCAACTCCACCGAACTAGACTGCTTGTGTGTCTGTGAGGTATTTGAGAATGGATCAACCTGCTGCTGCCTGCTGACCTGTGAACTGAACTGCTGATTTCCTGGCAACACAGACTGGAGTTCCTCCAAAGAACCTTTCTAAACAGATCCACTTTCCCTATATTCTTTCTTTTCTACTACCTCTGGTAGGTGATGGGTTATAAGAAAGGTTAAAACATTTAAGAACTATCATTAAAAATAAGGTTTGAAAAAACTAAAATTACAGGTTTATCTATCTGATTGATTTTTCTCAAGGAACCTGATCTTTGTTTTGTTGATTCTTTGCATTTTTAGTGGAAAGATATTGTTTAAATTTGGTTTTGTCATGGAATATCTTGGTTTCTCCATCTATTGTGATGGATAGTTTTGCTAGGTAGAGTAGCCTGGGCTGACATCTGTGGTCTCTTAGGGTCTGCAAGGCATCTGCCCAAGCCCTTCTAGTTTTTAGAATCTCAGTTGAGAAATCATGTGTAATTCTGATAGGTTTGCCTTTATATGTTACTTGGCTTTTTCTCTTTGCAGCTTTTAATATTCGTCCTTTGTTCTGTACATTTAATATTTTGATTATTATGTGACAGAAGTATTTTCTTTTCTGGTCCAATCTATTTGGTGTTCTGAAAGCATCTTGAACAGTTATAAGCATCTCTCTTTTTTTAAGATTTATTTTATTTATTTATTTTATGTGTATGAGTACACTGTAGCTGTACAGATGGCTGTGAGCCATCATGTGTGTGGCTGCTCTCCAGTGCTCTGGCTCCACTCTGGCTCCACTCTGGTTCTGCTCGCTCTGGTCTGCCAGCGTAATTCACTGTAGAGATCTTCAGACACACCAGAAGAGGGCGTCTGATCTCAGTACGAGTGGATGTGAGCCACCATGTGGTTGCTGGGATCCGAACTCAGGACCTTTGGAAGAACAATCAGTGCTCTTACCTGCTGAGCCATCTCACCAGCCCGTAAAAGCATCTCTTTATGTTAGGGAAACATTCGTCTATGATTTTGTTCAAGATGTTTTCTGGGCCTTTAATCTGGGAATCTCCTCTCTCTTCTATTCCTATCATTAGTTTTGGTCTTTTCATAGTGTCTCAAATTTCCTGGCTGTTTTACATCATGAGCTTTTTATATTTTGCATTTTTTGACCAGTCTATTGATTTCTTCTATTGTATCATCTGTGCTTGAGATTCTCTCTTCTATATCCTGTATTCTGTTGGTGATGTTTATATCTGTAGTTCCTGTTCTCTTTCCTAGGTTTTCCATCTCCAAAATTACTCTGTTTGTGTTTTCTTTAGTGTTTCTTGGTCTCTTTTCAGGTCTTGGGCTATTTTATTTACATCTTTTACCTGTTTTATTGTATATTTAAGGAGTTTATTCATTTCCTCTTTAAAGGCCTCTATCATCTTTATAAGACTGGATTTAAGATCATTTTCTAGTGCTTCAGTTTCATTAGGATATCCAGGGTTTGCTGTAGAAGGTTAGCTGGACTCTGATGGTACCACATGGCTCTGGGACTTGTTGGTTGTGTTCTTAGTCTGTCCTTTAGGGATCTGGGTTTCCCTGGTGTTGGCTGGATGATCCTGATGGCAGCAGAACTTCTTGGGCAGGTGAGGGGAGCTGTAGGCCAGACAATTGATGTCAGTGTAAGGCAAACCCCACTGGCTAAGAATTGGTGGGGCAATGTTCCAAGCTGGTACTTCTTGGGGATGTGAAGGCCTCCACATGGAAGCAGGTCTCTCTTGAGGGTTCTGCAAGGCTTCTCAGAACCAAAGGGCAAGCCCATAGATAGACAAAGAAGGTCAGTGGACTGTATGGAACTCATCTCTGCCAGTTGTGTTCTGAGAAGCCATAGCTGGGAAAGGACTGATGGAACAGGGTTCTAAGCTGATTAATCTTGGGGCCACCACAGGCTTCCACCACTGGTCTCTTCTATCACTGCTATTTCTTAGCTCCAGCTAACTAGCACCAATTTTGCCAGTAACTCTTTCTGTTCTTGACCTTAAAGCCAGAACCACATGGCTGAATCTGCCCAGTTCTGTGGCTTGCTGGGGCTGGAACGTGCCCCCTTGTTTTATTACATCATTCACTGTCTATGCTTGGATGTCCTGGAACTTGCTCTGTTAGCTCCTTGAACTCAGAGACTTGCATGCCTCTGTCTGAATTCTGAATTCGGTGGTTAAAGGCATATACCACTGTAGCAGAATTTTCCTCCAGTTAATTTAAATATTAATACAACAAGAAGCCTGTGATTGGGCAGTGGAAAAGGAAGACAGGCAGAAATTTTAAAGATGGGAGAGAGAGGACAGAAGAGAAGGAAGGAAGATGGAGGAAGAGAAAACCTTGCATATGGTTTAAATAGCCACAGGTAGCTATGAATATCTTATAAGGGATGGATAATTACAGGACAATTTGTCTTATCTAGGTGGGCAATTTATATCATTATCAGTTGGCTCTGAAATTATTGTGTAGTCATCTTGTGACTTGAGAATTTATTGATATATAAATCTGACTGATTATAAGCTTCAAGAGTTTTGATTTACTAGGTTAAGGGGATTTCTGACAACTACTGCAGGGGGTAGGTGACTGAGAAAGTAGAAGAAGCTCTGAGGCAGGCAAACCAGAACAGGTTTCAGGGAGCCCAAGAGTAGTTGGGTATAGCACGAGATAGTGCAGCTTTTTTAATATTTCCCACAACAGGGAGATTTCAGAACTCTGAGTCAGAGAGTCTCCATGAAATGAGACCAAGCCAGTCATTGCCCATTAGAGGCTGGCTAGATCACTCAGTAGAGCACAAGAATCTTAGTCTCAGGGCCATAGGTTCATGCCCCACGTTGGGTGCCATCTGTTGTGGGAAATAATAAGAAATGAATCCACGCTATTGCCAGCATGGTACTGGCAGGTTGGCCGGCCAGGTTCTGGTGGGCAAGAATTCACTAGAAATTTAAGATTATTATCCTGAGAGTTAGCATTTTATTTTCTAAGTGAGGTGGTGCTGGGATGAGACACGTGGACTCAAGCACAGGAACCTTGAAAAAAAGAAAGAGGGCTCTGAGGTCCCCTGCTGTGAAAAGAGACAAGATGGCTGCTCTGAGTCAGAAAGCCAGAGAATGGAAGCTGCCTACACCTTGGGGCAGATATTGATTTAACTGTGAATTTATGCATTACTTGCTTTTAGGATAGATTTATATACACATTTTGTCCAAATCACATGGGGAATTTCGCCTGCGGTTCAGAACTAGGATAGGGAAAATGAGTCACTGACTCCAAGTAGAAAGGGCAGTGATAATTACCTGATATGAACAGGTATTAATTAATAAATGTCTATGGCTCCAGGTAGAGAGCTCAACAGATAGAAAGTGTAACAAGATAGCTGTTCTAGGAAGAGAGCTTAACAAGTAAAAACTAACTGCTTCCTATACACAGTTATTAGTGAAAGTTTGAATTAATTGCTTTAAAGATGGTATAAAGACAATAAGTCTTACAGGATATCCAAATTCTGTTAATGCGGGCTCCATAGGAATTTTGGGTTTAAATCCTGATTTGACTAGCTACCTGCTTATAAGCAGGTATAAATAGAAGTGTGTAACAATTGTTTTAAAGATGGTGTAATAAGATCTGCAAGATAACTAATATATTCTCTAATGTGGGCTCCATGGGAATTTTAGACTATTATCCTGCATGCCAAATAGAAAAAGCTTGAGAATAAGCACATACAGTATTTTAGTTTACTTCATTTATTTTGGATTGTTTTAATTTTCAAAATGGGTGTGAGTTTGAGTTTTGTGATTATATTACTCCTCTGGGAGAGTGGTCAAAATAAAGATTTTTCTGGTCACTGGCTCAAGGATATGCTAATTTGGGAGAAAGATTTTGTCTTTGCATTTTTAGAAAAGGTGATTAGTGTCTATACACCTTCCAGAGTAATATGGATCAGATATGACAAAGGGAGACCCATTGAAGAACTATATTCCAAAGAATCAAACAAAAAATGTTATCATGATATACTAAAATTTTGTTTTTAGATTTGTATATTACAGAATATATAGCCTTTGTGAGTCTCATCGTCAGACATGCTGAACTGACCTGCTTGAACTCCTGATGTCCTGAACTTTCAGCTGGATCCAGTCAAGACACAGATATCAGACTAAAACAATCATTGGTGTGGTTTTCTTAAGGCCAACCAACTCCCCCATTTTTCCTACCCTTCCCCCTCCCTTCAAATATATCTCAACACCCACATTCAGCTTGAAGAAGTTATGAGGAGTCGTCATCCCAGTACCCTGGGCTTTGGGAGTGGAAATGGTTATTCTAAGGTTGCCTTTCTAGGGAATTTAGAAATGGTCATAATTGGAACAGAGAAGAAATAGCTAGAATTTATTGTATAGCCATTATCTCATTTGGTAAAAATCTTTATAATTGTTATTAACTTGAAGCCATAATTTCTTATTTTTGTACAGAATTTATTTTGATGCAGAATCAAGGTTGCATTAGTATAAATTTCTTCTATTGATACAAAAATTTTAAAAGTGCAAGGCTTGGACTCAGTCTTTCTACAACTGTTATTATAAACTGATCTGAGATGTTTAAGCCTATGAGTAAAGAGCCAAGTAGCAAATTCATGGCTCTCAGTTTATTGTTAGGGTGTTTTCAGATATTTTAATTAGAAATAGCTGAGGGTAGTTAACAGACAACAGTCCAGATTGCTTTACATAGGTAGTTGGTTTTCATAAATGTCAGAAATCCACAGAATGTGACATTTAATGTTATTTATTCACTTGTTTTTGAGACAAATCTGTTCCTAACAACTTCCCATTCATGAATTCAAAGAAACAGCTGAGCATCTTTGAAGCACCAGGTATGGTGGTACATTGTGGCTAGATGGCCACTGGGCAGAAATTGCCTGTCACTCCTGTAGATCTGTACCATCCTTCAAAGGACACAAGTTAAAGGCTAGAACAACTTAGTTCTTCCAAGACAAAACAAGCTAGTCATTAATAATTCCTGTTTTTCAAGGCCTGAGAGATTATCCTGGACCAGAAGGCTGAAGACTGATGCTCCATCTTCCTGACTTACTGGGGCTGTATAGGTAGGCAGCTGTCTCTGCAATTTGTCTCAGTTCTGGAAACTGTGTTAGGCTTCCTATATATTCAGATAGTATTGGTCACTCTAGGATTTCTGACAGGGTTGAAAGACTACTTGTAGTCTCATAGCCAACTGAGGCTATTTAACATTGAGAAAATTATATTTGAGAAGATAGTTTTCAGATAGCATACAAGCTAAACCAGGAAGTAACATATGGAAGTATACATTTTTAAAGTTAGGATAGATAAGAGAGTATTCTATTTAATTGACAAAAATGATGGGCTAGGTGTTAGGTCTATCTTGTACTTTTCAAATTACAAAATGGTAATAGTTGTACTCAATTTATACCCTAGATAAAAGAGTCTTCTAAGTAGACAGAAAGGGGGAAGTGTTGTGTGTGGCTCTGGTACTGTTTGTATTTTGATGTTAAATCTGCCTTCCCAGGAAGGACTATCTGGAACAAGGAATGAGTCACATACTCAGGTGAGCTCTGAGTCAGAGTCTCCACAAGATGAGAACAGGTTGGCCGTTGCCCACCAGAGCCTGACCGGCCAGCCCACCAGTGCCATGCCAGCAATAGTGAGAATTCATTTTTTATTATTTCCCACAATATACCACTATGCCTAAACCTAAGCTTTTCATGGTCACTATTCACATTCTTCCAAACAAAAGCATGGTCAGACCTATTGCAGTAATACCAAATTTTGATACCAAATTTTGTCTTAGTCAGGGTTTCATTGCTGTGACGAGACACCATGACCAAGGCAACTTTTATCAAAGACAACATTTAATTGGGGTTGGCTTACAGTTCCAGAGGTTCAGTCCATTATCATTATGGAGAAAAGCATGGCAGCATCCAGGTAGTCATGGTACTGGAGAAGATGCTGAGAGTTCTACACCTTGATCCCAAGGCAGGCAGAAGGAGACTCACTTCTGCAGGCAACTAGAAGGATGCTCTCCTTCCACACTGGGTGGAGCCTGAGCATAGGAGTTTCAAAACTCACCCCTACAGTGACATGCTTCCTCCAAGTCCACACCTTCTGCCACAAGGTCATGCCTCCAAATAGTGCCATTGCTTATGGGCCAAGAATATTCCAACCATCACAAATGCCAACTTCCATTTTCCCCGAAGTTTCGACTTTATATTATTCGAGCCTATTGTAAAAAAAGATGTATACATATTGTTGAATCACTATCAAATGAACTCTACTATTTAGACAATGATTCTGTTTCTATATTTATATTTGTCAAATTATGGTTATATTTATCTCTTGCTATTCCTCCCTTCAAACCATCTCATATATCTCTCTTGGCTTTCTTTCAAATTCATGGTCTTTTGTTTCATTAACTGCTATTGTGTTGCCTCCCACGCCCAGTTCAGACTCCAGACTTTGGCGGTTTTCGCCCGAGGCAGTCACCTGGGGAATTAAGCCTTCTGCAGACTATCAGTTTATCTCTGAAAGAAGTTGTCCCGGAAGTTCACACTGAGCTACAACTATGCCTGCGATAATGCCTACTGCCTGAGGACATCCACAGACGTCCAGCCGTTGGGGACCTTCCCTCCGTGACTCCCTCTTGACTCTTTTCTGACTTCTCAATGTTTATATTATGCAAATATTTTATTTCTGGAGGTTTCAGTTCTTACCTGCCTATATAAGCTCGAAACACCCCCTAGTAAAGAGATGCCTTGATAGGATTCTACTTGGTGTCCGCCTCTTTGTTCTCGACCGTTTCATTTTGCAGGTCCTGTCTAAACTCTGGCTGAAGAGACCCACAGACCCAAGTGGAACTGTGGGCCGGTTCCACTCAGACTATTGGATGCATATATGTATATGTATTGTATGTGTATGTATATGTATACATATGTATATTTCTAAATATAGCCTATTTGGTCTCTATAATATTATTTATATGTATATTTTCAGGGCTGGCCATTTGGTACTAGATAACCAATTAGCATGTTCTTCCTGGAAAGACCAATCCTATTCCCAGATTTCCTCAGATAATTGTACCCTGCTATTCTCCTTTTTTAGCTCCCCAAACTCCATATCTTGGCCAAAGGTCCTTCTTTACTTTCTAGTTTTTATGGTTCCTGCAAGTTGTCTATTCACATCTGAAGATTGTGAAGAACTAGGAGCCTACAAAGAGAGAGAACATCTGAGATTTTTCTTTCTGTGTCTGGGTTACCTCACTCAATAAGATATTTCCTAGTTCATTCATTTAATTACAGAGCTCATGATTTCATTTTTCTCTGCAACTGAATAGGATACCTTCATGAATATGTGCCATATTTTCATTTGTCATCCATTGCCAGTTGAATGGCATTTAGCTTGGTCCCATTTCCCAGATAATGTGAGTAAGGCATCAGTGAACACAGCTGAGCAAGTATCTGTGGAGCAGGCTGTCAAGCTGATGCCCAACAGTAAAATAGCTGGATCTTGAGATCTGCTCTCAGCTTCCTGAGGAATGATAACACTGATTTCCAATGTGGCTGCACAAGTTTGCACTCCCAGAAAGCAATGGATAAATGTTCCATTAACTCGCATCCTCACCAGCATGCACTACCATCTGATTTATTCATCTTTGCTGTTCTGACTGGTATAAGGTAAATATCAAAGTAGCTTTGATTTGCATTTCCCTAGTGGGTAAGGATGTTGAATATTTCTTTAAGAGTTTCTCAGGCGTTTGTGTTTCAACTTTTGGGAATCCTCTGCTTAATTCTGCAATGAAAATAAATTGAGTTATTTACTTTATTGGCATCCACTTTTGTTCTTTATATATTTTAGATACTAACCCTCTAATAATGTATAATTAGAAAAAAATATTTTTCCATCCTGTAGCCTGTCACTTTGTCCAGATGATAGTGTTCTTTGCCATAAAGAAGCTTTTCAGCTTAATGAGGTTCCATTTATTAACTGTTGGTCTTACTCCCTATGTTATTAGTACCCTGTTTAGTAAGTCTTTCCTATGCCAAGGAGTTCAATTTCTACTTTCTCTTCTATTAAGATTCATGATTTGGGTCTTTTATTAATGTCATTGATCCATTTGAAGTTTAATTTTGTTCAGACTGATAAATATGTTGTTCATAAATATGAGAGATTATTCTTAGTCTTCAATTCCAGTGATCAATATATCTCTTTTTATTATTACTACAGCTCTGCAGTACAATTTGAAACCTGAAATGGTGACACCTCCAACAGCTTGTTTATTGTTCAGAAATATTTATATATATATATATATATATATGCATAGTATTTTGTGTTTCTATATGAAGCTGTAAGTTGTTCTTTTAATTTCCATGAAAAGTTATGTTGGAGTATCTAGTTCACAGATCATCACCCCATGCCCCAAACCCATAACACCCACTTGCTTTATTGAGGCATGAGACTCCAAGGCCTCCAGCATCCAACCCAGAGTGTCTCAATACCAGTAATATCTGTCTGAGTCTGTGAGTCTATCCAGGTGTTTATGTATGCTAATTCCTGTCCGTGTTTGTCTGTTCATAAACTCTGAGTGATGCCACATCTGTAATTCTGTTCTGAAAAAAGGTCTTAAATCTGTATCTATAGACAGAAGCAGTTAAAGCAGATGTGCTAGGGGACCTCAGCCACACAGGCCAGAAGGCATTATGAGTCCTGATCTAGTCTGTGTGGGCTCAGAGAGCCAAGGGCACCCACTAATATGGTTACTTTAGTTTCTCTCCCATCAGAGAAGAGAAGTGAATGTCTTCTCTTGTGTGTGAGTGCCACCTTCTAGTTGTTCCTTTTTCCTGCCAGATGGAGAGGAAAGGACAAACTTTTTTGTGTGTTTTGTTTGTGTTTGTGCTTCTCCTCATGGAGTGAACTTTGATGGATGTATTAATGGACATGTAATGATGGACAGACACCTTCAACTCCACTAGAATTAGTTCTTAGTCATTTTTAAAATGTTAAAACTAGGCGGCTGGAAGATGGCTCATTGGTTAAGAGTATTGATTGTTTTTACAGAGGTCTTGAGTTCAATTCCCAGCAATCACAAGGTGGCTCATAGTCATCTGTAATGGGATCTGTGACCTCTTCTGGTGTGTCTGAAGACAGCAACAGTATACTCATATACATAAAATAAATAAATCTTTTTAAAAGAAAAAAATTATGTTGGAGTTTTGAAGGGGATTGCATTGGATCTGTAGATTGCTTTTGGTAGGATTTTCATTTTATTAACCATACTGATCCATGAGCATTGGAGATCTATATATATTCTTGTGTCTTCTTCAATTTATTTTTCAATGTATTAAAGTTTTAACTATACAGGTTGTTCACTTCCTAGTTTAGAGTTATACCAAGATATTTTTGAGGCTCTTGTGAAAGATGCTGTTTTTCTGATTTCTTTCTTGGTCTGTTTGTCATTTGTATTTTGGAAGGATACTGGGTTCTATGTGTTGCTTTTGAATCCTGCTACTTTTCTGAAAGTGTTTTTTGGCTGTAACAGCTTCCTGGTGGAGTTCTTAGGAATTTTTTATTTATAAATAATGTCTTCTGCAAATAAAGATAATTTGACTTTCTCCTTTCCTATTTGTATTCCCTTGACCTCCCTCATTGTCTTATTTCTCTAATATTTCAAATACTGTATTGAATAGGTATGGAAAAAGTAGACATTCTTGTCTTGTTCCCGATTTTAGTTGAAATGCTTTGAGTTTTTCTCCATATAGGATGATGCTGGCTATGGGCCTGTAAGTTGTCTTTATTATGTGATATTATATTGCTTGTATCTCTAGTCTCTCTGGGACTTTTATTATAAAGGAATATTGGATTTTGTCAAAGGCCTTGTCTAATGTAATGAGAAGCCTAAACTCATTCTCCAGTGTCTCTTTCTTGATTCAACTTAGCCCAGAACACCCACAAGAGGCCCTGGCCTTCAATCGCCGCCCCCCTCCCCCCCAGTCTCTATGTTTCTTGAATTCCTGGACTCAAGCATGTTTCTGCCTCAAAATCCTAAAGAGCTGAAAGTCTGTGTCACTGTATCTAACTCCTTTAAAAAACAAAACAAAACAAAACAAACTGTTTTTATTAATTCTTTGAGCATTTCCATACATATTCTGACTATATTTACCCCTCCCAGCTTCTCCCATAACCATCCACAGTTCCATCTCATCCTACTGTATCTCCTTCTTAATGGGCCCTTTTCCTGGTGATTCAGAATTTCCTTCTGTTTTCTTCTCTCATTTTCTCATTTTTTCGTTTTTTCCAACAAATCGTTCTCTTGGAGTGTCAATATGACAGCCAATTTGGCATGTTCTCATCCTCATTCAACAGAATGACAATTGAAGGACAGATCACTAAATATAGGCTTTGTGACATAGAAGTAGAAATATTGATCTGACCCAACAGTGCATGTAATGTAAGAGGCTCATGCCTATAACCTATCACCCATGGTACTTGTGCTGTAGGAAGCTGATACCTATAATCCAGAACTCATGGTGTGTGTGGAAGATTCATGCTTATACCACAGTACACACAATGCATGTACCGTGTGAGGTTCATGCTTATAACCCAGCACTAATGGTTCCTATCCCATGGGTGGCTTATGCATATAATGCAGCACTTATGGTGCAGGTACTATTTTAGGCAAAAACCTGTAATTCAACATTCATTGCATATGTACTGTGGGAGTCTCACACCTGTTATTCCAGCACTAACGGTGGATGTACAGTAGGAGGCTACTGTATAAGTCAAGGCTTTCTAGAGTAACAGAACTCATAAAATGAATACATACATACAGAGAGAGGGGGGAGAGATTTATTGGAATTTACAATGGCTGGCTGTGAACAGAAAGTCCAAAACTTCAGTAGTTGTTCAATCCACAAGGCTGGATGCTTTGTCTGATCTTCAGTTTATTCTGGAATCCCAAAAAAGCAGGCTCCAATGCCAATGATGGAATGGATTGCTAGTAAGACAAGGGAAAGCAGGCAATGAGCTAAAATTTCCCCAGTAAAAGATATGTCTTCCTGCCTCAAGAACCAGATCAAAAGTTCCTGTCTTCCTACCTCAAAGGTCCATATTAGAGTAAATTCACCCATTTCAAACTAAGCAAAAATAATCTCTCAGTGTACCCTCCATTTCTAGATTGTAGTTCATTCCAGATATAGTCAAGTTGACAACAAAGAATATCTAACACATTATCAACTAGACACAATCATATTTACTTAAATCATGATTAATTCCCAAATGAAAACAATAACCAGGTCATAATAACACATAAACATAACTATCAAATGTACAATCACAAATGCAATATATATTTAACCAGGTCATAATTATGTCTAACATGTCTTTCATACAACTACAAGCACACTATAAATTTAGAATAAGTAGCAATGTCCCTTTGGGGACATTCCTTTAGTATCTTGAACTTACATATAATAACCATTGATATTCTCCTAAATGATGTTACATCACATAATAAAGAAATTAAAAGAAAAATTATCTATACAAAAACATTCTTAAGCATCAACATAAGGCTGTTAAATTGATTGTTGTTTTATATCAAACAACTTTTATAATACTTATTTGTATTGTTATAATATTTTCTAAATTTTAAGGAATATGACAAAAAAGATATTGTAGGTATTTAAGGGGGGTCTCTGGGAGGAGTGGGGGTACAAAAGGGAAACAAGAATGTGATTTAATTCTATTTACTTAAAATGTTTTTAAATGTTAACAAATTCAGATAAATTGAAATCATGTAATTTATCTCATCATAATCCAATAAAAGTTTAAAAAAAACATTCTTAACAAAATACAACAGAAACACTCAAGTCAACTATAATTTTCTTTTCTGTAACTGGTCACATGACCTTAACACTTCTGTTTTCCTCCAGGTTCAGCAAGCATCTCAGTAGGTTGAAGTGGAAACTTAAGGGTTCTTTGGAGAGTCAGTTGTGTTGGATGGTGTTTTGCTGGGGCAGACACATGAAGAAGTGTTTTCCTGAAGTGGACACAGGTGAAAGGCTAAAGCAGACTCATGAAGGGACATTTCACTGAAGAAGACACAGGAGAAAGGATGTTCTTTTAAACAAGCACACGAAAGGACATGTGATGAAAGATTTTTCACTAGTGACACACATGTGTTGGTCTTACACTGTGTAATTGAGCTCAATTTATTGGATCACCATAGAGAGAAATGCACAAAGAAACTTCTGGTGGTGTGCTGCAATTTCTTGCCACTTCCTCAAACTCAGGCTGATTGGCAGGGTAATACCAGCTGAGACAGACACTTGTACTGAGGTAAGACACATGCTGAGGCAAGGCATGTGAAGGACACGTGATATTTGAATATAGGCCTCCACAGGCAGTGATGGAGGCTGAGCTTGGCTTGCTGGTACAGCTAACTGTGCAACTCTTGTTGGTCTCAAGTCTTCACTGATCCTCACTTCACTGAGAGAGGTACAGCAGAGAACATCTCTGGGCGTCCCCCCGGGTCCCTCCTCCTGACTCGTGCAGAGGCTGAGGCTTGGCTGTCTCTGGTAGGTAGTGCCATGGCTACTGATTCAGTGTTTGCTAGCCCAACCCTACCAAACTGGATTGCTGATATATCAGTGAAGTGTTTGTGAGTGCATGGAGTGGCCACTGTTAACCTGTGAACTGAACTGCCAATTTCCAGACAACACAGATGGGTGTTGCTCCAGAGAACCACTTCTAAACAGGTCCACTTCCCCCATATCCTTTCTTTTTCACTACCTCTGGTAGGTGATGGGCTAAAATGGAGGCTAAAGTATTTAAGAACCATCATTAAAAATAAGGGTTGAAAAACTTAAGTTACAGCAGGTCTTGCCTCTTTTCCTGGAGGAGTGACTTACACCTTCCTCACTGAAGGTCTGTGCCCTTTGTCATCCCTCCTAGACTAGGCTGTTGTAGTTTCCCTTTGACTTTAATCACAGGACATGGTAGCACCAAAAGACACCCTAAAGGAGCTCCTGCATTTCAATTTCCCTATAGTAATCTGGATCAATCACCCACCCAAACATTGTTATCCCTTTCTTAGCTTGTTAGCTTAAGGACATTAGAAGCCCAAAGTGACAAGGGGTAGAGTTGGGGTGGGGGGCGGGGGTGTCTGAGCTTCAAGTTCAATGAAATGTTTGTTGTGGCTCCTAGAAAGAGTATTCCCATCTCTGGAACCAAAACTTCTAGACTAGCAGAACTTAAGATTGTAGGAATAGGTGTAAGGGTCCAAAAGTCACTGAAGAAAGACCCTAGCCTCAGATAGTATGCAAAGAAAAAGAACATTTATTCTACATCTAGCATGCAAGGGCTACCATTTTTCAGAATGGCAACAGAGATAGAAACATTGACTGCTCTTCCAAAGGTCCTGAGTTTAATTCCCAGGAACCACATGGTGGCTCACTACCATCTGTAATGGGATCTGATGACCTCTTCTGGTGTGTATGAAGACAGGTGAAGTGTACTCATATACATAAAATAAATAAATAAAGCTTAAAAAAGAAGAATATATATACCACAGGACCCCAGGTACAAAAACAGGAGATATTGACTGAGTTTGTCTAAACAAAACTTCAATGATAGCTTACAGTCTTAAACGTTCCGTGACCCTGCAAGCTAGTAACAAATGGTGAAAGTTAAAGCCAGATAATTGTTCCTAGTGTATATGCACATAGGCACTCTGTTATAACTTCTTATCCAATTTATGACTGAATTTATGTACAGACTTGCAGTGAGCTTTTAGAAGCACTGAGAACAAAGGGCAGAGGTAAGTCTCCCTCCCCTTTTCTCCCCAAAACTTCAACTTAGAGTGGAGCAATTCCAGCCAAGACAGGACAGCAGCTGCTTTCTCTAGACACCCCCACCCCCATCCCATCCTGCTGTCTTACTTTGAGGTGCTAACTGGAAGCTACAGTTTCCAGCCTTAAAGAAACTCCTTCAGGCAGATTAGCTTCCAGAGCGAAGTAGCTGGGCTGGAGAGATGGCTTAGTGGTTAAGAGTACTGACTATTCTCCCAGAGGTCCTGAGTTCAATTCCCAGCAACCACACGGTGGCTCACAACCATCTGCAATAGGATCTGATGCCCTCTTCTGGTCTGTCTGAAGATAGCAACAGTGTATAAATAAATAAAACTTTTTTTTTAAAAAAAAAAGCAAAGTAGCAAGTGGCTTGTGGCCTAGTTTCTGGGTGGAGACAAAGTGAGATATCAAAAATGAACTCCTCATAGGAAGTAAAAAATTTCCTAGTGGTCACAAGGGATTGTAGTGAGTAGAACTATTACCTTTTCTATGCCTTGATTCCTGGACCCATAGATTCTGGCTGTGGGAGAAACTGTACAATATATTAGATGTTGATGCAAAGTATATACTGCCTTCTAGAGAACCCTGCTCTAGCCCTCCAGGCTGTTGCCACCTAGCTGGTACTGTAACTGTGTCTTTTTTTTTTTTTTTTTAAGATTTATTTATTATTATATCTAAGTATACTGTAGTT
>JADRCD010203640.1:0-14642 GCA_019843815.1 Montemys delectorum
CTGTGGTAGATGCTGGTGTGATGTTTGTAAATGAATGAACATGTGATTACATGTAAGAACCGTGGATTTGTTTATCTAAGGGAATTAAGAGAACCCTTGCTTTCAGACAGCTGCTGCCATGCTCAGGCCTGGCCTGAGCACACAGGAAGGTGCTCTGCTCACAACAGAGTTGTCGTGCTGGCTTTTCTATGCTGATTGCACTGAAGTCAGATCACTGGAGCAGAGCAAGGTGCTTTGTGTCGTAAACATTGCGCATTGGCATGTGCAACTATAGAATAGATACATCCATCCCCAGTTCTAAGTGAATTAGTGTCAAGTCAGTGCAGTTAGCTGCTTGCATGATGTAAAGGAGTCACGGAGAGATTTTTACCACTGGGAGGGTAAAGCATATAACAGGCAAAATAAGTCTGGGTTTGGATGCCTGGACACATAGCTCTCGGTTCCAGATCCTTAGTTTGGATGACTGCTGCTGTCCTAAGCAGTCCTTGTAAGCGTTTATGGGTGCACAAATAGAAAACACGGAGGTGTCGCTGGGCTTCTTTCATCGAAGGATTGGGTGCTGTTGTTGTATAGGCTGATCATACAATTAATGGCCTCTCTTGTCTCTCTTTCCCCCTCTAGGGATTCCGGATAAGGAGAATGTGAGTAGCTATTCTCTCTGCCTCAATTCTAAAAACTGTCCTAAGGTAAAACATAAACACAGTGACCTTCCAAGCAAAGGAAGCGCTCCATCCACAGTCGACAGAGCAATAAATATTTTTCTAATCTTATTGTGGCATCTTGGGTGAGTCATTCAAAATACCCAGGAGAGCAGGGTGACTGCTAGAACATGATTGTCACATGTATCTGGTGTTTAGTCCAAAGAAAGATTATTCTAGGGCTAAAGATTGCAAGTGCTAAGTGGTTTCTTTTGTCCCCACGATGCACATCCATCAATAGAGCAAATTATTATAAGAGTGTGAAGAAAACCAGTTGCTTTTCCTTAATGGGAATGGAACTGATTAAAGCCAGGGTCTGTTGATGAATTTGCCTAATTATATCCACGTGCACCGAGGTCGCCATTTCTCTCTAGAAACTGGGGGTGACTAATTGCTGTAATTGGCTTCTGAAAACTGGTAAGAGATACTATTAAGATACAGTTTCCAGGGCTGGGTGTGGTGGCACACACCTTTAATCACAGCACTCAGGAGGCAGAGACAGGTGGATCTCTGCATTTGAGGCCAGCCTGATCTACAGAGGGAGGTCCAGGATAGCCAGGGCTACACAGAGAAACCCTGTCTCAAAAAACAGAACAAAACAAAACAAAACAAAAACAAACAAACAAATGTAAAAAGGTACTGCTGCCACCACCAGTGTCCAGGATATACGCTAAGGATGGGAGTAGCTCAGTGGCTTGTCTGTCATACAGAGTATAATGGTCTTGATTCTACTAAATACACTGTAGCCTTACACAGCAGCATGGAAGGCTTAAGGGTGAAAATGCCTAGGGACGGTCCTAATTCGGTTAGTTCTCAGATGTGCCGGCTTGTGATGCTGTTCCTGATTGCTATGCCCAGGTGACAACGTTACTGAATTGCTACCCTCCCCTTTCATGCTCTCAGTCCTGCAACTGGGGGGCAGACATACAGTCTTCATTAAATTCAAGTGGTGTGTGTATCCCTTTTCGGAGCGCTGACTCCATCAGCCACCCTCTTTTCACAAGGCTGGCTTTTGCAGAGCTGTCTGGGGTCCCATCCCACTGATCTACCACTTCAGACAGGGGCTCCAGTCTTAGCAATGCTACTATAAATGTCACACCAAGTTCTGACTTTATTTACGTCAGCAGAAGCGTTTCAGCTGTAGGCCTTGTACAAGCTCTTTGGTTTACCTAAACATCCTTGACTCATTTTTAAGATATGGCTGTTAGTCCTGACTACCTCAAGAGTCTATGATAAGTATTGAATGAGATTATTTATAAAAGCATAGATTAAGAATGCTCCAGCCAAGAGATGTTAGGACTGTTGTTGCAATTAGTATTTTCTCAAGCATCATTTCCTAACTCTCTTTTCTCTTTGAAAAATATCCTCACCCCTTTTTTAAAAAAGCAAAACCAGAAACAAACAACAACAACAAACAAACAAACAAAAAAAACCCAGAGGACTGGCCTCACAAGATTTCCAAGCAACAGGCTACAGTGTAAAGTAGCAAGCTGATCCTGCCACTATTTTGAATTCGGAAGCCCCAGACCTTCCACATTAACAAATAGCCTGCAGATTGTGGGATAGCTCAAGATGGTAGAATGGTCTCAAACTTCCTCACCAAGGGACAGCTGGTGATTTGGACACTACACAGAATGCCAGAGCCTTAGGGGAGCTAACATGGTCTCAACTTCAAAAGGAAATTCTAGCGCTTTTAGTCTCTGGGTGACCTTTAGGTTGTGGCCCCCTGCAGTAGGACCCACAGACACAGGGCTCTAAGCAGAGGACCAACAGCTGTTGTGTGCTCATCTTCAGACAAAAATAGGAATCTGAAGTTTACAGAACCTTAGATCCAGTGAATTGTGAGTGACATATTACCCCAAAAGATTTGGGGGACTGGGCAAGCTTTTTGCCTGGCATTAGAATTAGCAGAAACTTCCTGAGACTCTTCTTGACCATTCTCTAGCAAATCATAAAGCACATGTACTCCGCACTAGCAAACAGAATAGATGTAATGGTATCAAATGCAATTTGGGAAAAATCTCCAGAGTTGTCAAATAAGGCAGAGGAGATGAAAGACATTCATGAGGAGAGTTGAAGTTCCAGAGAGATAAAAAGAGGCCTGAGAACCTTAAAATGGGGCTAATTGAAAATGTTCCCTTTAAAGGGACAAGTTGGGATATCATGTTTTCTTTTATCCTTTCTCTTCTTTAAGTACATGCTGAGAGACACTATTCCCACATGTTTCCAAATAATGATAACACACTTGTGGGATGAAATGATAGTGCTCAGATGATTGCTGCGGTGTCCATACAGAGTCTTTGTAGAAAGAATCCGTTCTCCTCCCTGGCTTCCACTCATAGGTTTGTTAATCACGGTGTTTAACTTTTAATCAAACACGAGGACATCAATATGTAGCATTTTGAACTCCCTCGCCAGCTCTGTGTTATTGCCAGACCTGGTCGTACTGGGCATAAATAGAATTTTTCCTTCAGTCCCACACAGCCACTTGCTGGATTGATTTGTCTACTACCCGCTCTAAGGGCCAGGGCCATCAGTCAATGCAGGGTGGGCCCAGGACACAGGACCCTCCACAGTGGTGGAGAGAAGTGTTAGAGAAGACTGTGGAACCCATAAAACAATGGATTGTTCTATACTGCTGCAGTTGCTTACGGCTGTTGGTGTTCTTAAGAAGTTCCTCCCTTTGATCTGTGTGATCTATAGTCTTTGCATGCCAAATCTGGCTGACCAGGTTTAAAATTAAAGTTAAAACTCTAGGTATGGACTTTCCATGCATTGTGACAGCTAGCTTTTAAGGAAAAGAGACTTTTTGGGAGACTTTTGTCCCCGATGAGATTTTGTTGTTTATTGTGCTAGGTCTTTAGAAAGGCAAGTGCCAAGAGGTGTTGTTTTAGAAAGTTCCATTCTTTCTAAGTGAAAAAAGTAGGAAAATTGACTCTGTGATCAGGGGGCTGCTGAAAAAATAAATTCTGTTTCCTGATGACCAACATCTCATTTCCTCTTGAAGAGTTCATTCCTGGGTAGTTGCAGAGTTGACATGGTGCTTGCTGTCTGCGGCGGCCCCCTCAAATCTGAAGGTGATTCCAAGCGCAGCCAGATCTGGGCACACCTATGAATGGAGGAGCGTGGCTCCTTTCCAAATGACTGGCAGGCCTCATTAAGGGAATTAGTTTAAGCAAGCGTTTCTCAAACTTTCAAAAATCAGGAGGTGTGTAGATAAAGAATCATTTTGGGATGTGACCTGGAAAATTTAAGGTTTTAAACCATGACTTGGTGAGGAATTGGTTCACACAAATCAGTTTGTGTGAAGCACCTCATTAAAGAGAAGACAAGGGAAGAGAGCAGGCAACCGTTAGGACTTAGGACGTTAGAGCCGCTAGCAGTGTCTAGTGACATTTCTTTCTCTTTTTTGCCATCATTCATCAAGGTCAGAGAAAGCAGATTGAATGTGTGCTGGCTATTATTTCACTGCATTCATGCAGTCCTGGGCCAGCTGGAGAGAAAGGAAAGTGTGTGTCCTCATACAAACTTAAATCCTAAACACATCTCAGAGAGTCCATTAAGGCCAGACAGATCCTCTCCAGTGCAGTTTTGGCACAGCTGCTAGGCTCACTTGGTTTTCTGTGGAGCACACTTTAAAGTTCCTGCTTATGAAAATGCCTGCAACAGGTCCAGAGCCTGTGAAAACACCCTGCCCTGGGTTCAAGGATTGCCCTCAGTAGCCGTTTTCCTCGGACTTGAGGTCTTTGTGTCTTAACTAGTTCTGTACCCAGCACCAATGATATCTGAGTGTGGGTATGACTGTCCCAGGCTGCAGAGAGAGCTCTCGAAGAACAAAACAGGGAGATTCTAAAGCCTGAGAAAATCCTGAGCCTGCCCTTTCTGCATCTGAAGGGCAAATTGCTTATCGCCAGAGTGGAGATTAGATTTAGCCGGGTTGTTCTTGGGTCGAGCAATTTGTATGGTGTGTAAATACTCATTTTAAAAACTGGCCTATTAGGAAGGGTGGCCCAGCTAGCCAGCCACAATGTTACTCTGCTCCACCTCCTAGAAAACACCAGGGACTTCTTAGCCAAGGTGCCAAGGACAACCTCAGCTCTCCGCTTCCAAAGACTTGTTTGTTTTGGTATTTGGGAGTTATGTGTTTTATGAGAGGAATGTCCTTGTGGGGTTTCTCTGTGCTTTTTCTCCTCTCTCTTCCTCTGCTACTATAAAAGTGGATGGTCGGGCGTGTTTCGTCCTCTGTTTCTCTCCTGTTTCTGCACTGGCGGACTGGTGGTTGAGCTTTTAAGATGGCCTGTAGTTGCTGTTTGTCTGAATAGGAAGCTGTAGGTGTAGGAGACTCCTGAGACGTGGACGCTTCATCAGTTAGGCCGGGTGTTGGTGGCATCTGAATGTTTTCCACACTGGGCCCAGTACGGGCAGGCTGTGAGTTTGCGTGGTGAGGTATCCTGGGTGGTGCCCTACTGTGTATTTTAGAATGATTTTTATATTATTATTATTATTATTATTATTATTATATTATTATTGTCTATCTGAGGATTGTTTCTCATGCTTCTACATGGCCTTTAAAATATCTTGACATAGAGCTTGTATGCGGCAGGTAAGATTTGCTGTGCCTCTGTCACTGAACTGTGCTCAGAGAATATTCTCCAACATTTTCAGTGAGTAGATTTTGAGGTGGGTAGGAGATCACAGAGAAAGGGGCCAATGCAGTAGTGCTTGGTGCTCGAAATAATAACGGTACTAATGACAAATGGTACTAATGACCCCCATCCTCCAGCCAGCAACCTTGTCTGGCTTTCGTTTTGATAAATGGCCTGTCGTGAGATAAGGCTGCTAGATGACTGCCGCTGGGTACAGCTCCATCACCGGCTAGGGAGAAGAGCATCATGTCCTATGTATGTTAACGCGCTACCCTCCTGGCTGGGCAGTGAGGATGTCTTTGGGAACCTTTAATCCTGTACTGCAGGGAGTTATCTTCGTTATCTTTTTGGGTGATCTCAGCTAACTCAGATCTAGCATCTGTTAGGTCTGGGTTAGTTGGGTTTTTATCATTTCTGTTGTGAAAACTTATGACAAAATTGCAGATATGTCTTATGGTAAGGACAGTAAGCAGTTTTCTTCAGATGTGATAAACCGATCTAGAAATGTCATTTGTAATTCATTTTAAATATATTTATTTACTTATTTATATGTGTATAGGTGTTTTGCCTGCATGTATGTCTGTGTGCCACATATGTGCCTGGTCTTTCAGAAGCCAGAAGAGGGCATTCGATTCCCTGGGTCTGTAATTACAGATGGCTGCGAGCTGCCATGTGGGTGCTGGGAATCAAACTCAGGTCTTCTAGAAGACCAGGCAGTGCTCTTAACTGCCAAGCCATCTCTCTAGCCCCCCACCATTTAGAATTTGAATTCCATGTCAAGAAAACTTTCCTGTGTCCACAGATAGATTTTTTTTTAAAAGTAATTCTGTTTGCTTTTAGGGAAAATCTTATTCATAATAGTTGATACATGTTCATAGATATATACATACTATATGTAGATACATACATATGAATTTATGTATATAGAAGGATATGCAACTGTTTCCACTCTTTTACATTTTCTAGACTTGCCCAATCACTATTAGTACTATGATTCAGGTTTGTGCCAATTTTCAATACTATTTAAATTTTCTTCATTACAATATAATTTTATTTTCTACTTTTTTTTTTTAGTCAGAAATGTCCATAGGATATATTACCTACTTATTCAAAACTTTGAATGGAACACACATTATTGACCAACCCCAGGTTCTGAATGGATCTATGGAAAATAAATAAAACTTGGTGCTTCCCATCAGGTAGCACAGACCCAGATGGAGCCAGACACAATGGGATGCCGTGGGTGCCCATGGGGCAGCAGAGTGTGGCCTTAAGAGCTCTCCAGCCTTTAGTGAAAGTCCTAGCTCGGACAGCTTCTAAGTCTCCTCCTTGGATTATTTCCTCATCTATAGAGTGAGACCGTAACCGTTCATGCCAGGTCAGGGGTTGAGAGACATCATTGTCCAGTGTTGGTTGGTAGCAGGTTTGTGGAAGTACATGCAGTGTGGCAGGGCAGGGTGCCTTGCAGGGGGCTTGAGGTGGGGGCTCAGAGCATCCTCATGGAGAAAATGTGATACCCAAGTAGAAGGGGAAAAAACTCTAGGCTGTGAGCATTACATGAACAAAGGAACTGAGTTTGAAAACTTTCTTCAATGAGGTTAATGTCATCGGACCTAAATTTTCAAACTTTGCCTTCCAAACCTACCTGCTAAGTAAGGTATAGGTGTTTGGGTCCAAACAATACTTCTTCTCCTAGACTCATCTAATTTGTATCTAGAAGGGGAATTAGCTTAACAGTTTCCCCATTTGCTTTTCCTAAAATCATTCCATCTTTTTTAAAATGACAGAACTAGGTTGCTGACATCTCTGAAGTCTATTGTTCACTTTGACCTCCAGCCCTTTGTCTAATTGTGCAGTCAGTGTTTGCTCGAAGCTCCTGTTCTTTGCTTCCCTGCGTCTTTTGAGTGAATTATTTTGCAAAGATTTCTATTGAATTGTGCCCTCTTTTTTCTTCTCTGTCCATCAAGGTCATTTTAAATTTCAGTCCAGTTTTCCTAACTGTCAACCATCCCATCCAGTTGGGTGTCATTCCTAAATTTGATAATAATGTTTTTGAGTCTGTATTTGAAGCATTAATAAGCATGTGAAGGCTAACAGCATCCAGCCAAGGACCTAACCCTGTAGAATTCAATTTGTTTGTGCTAATTTATTTGCATATATTATACAATTATCCTATCTAGACATGAAAAAGAAACTCAGAAAAGAAGGCTAAGTCATTCAGTTCATTCTGACATGCTTTCAGTTGTTATTGGAGGGCAAGGAAGACAGAAAAATTCTATCTCAGAGGATATCAACGCAATTGAGCTTGACATTAACATGTTAGGATTCATGTCTCCAGAAATAAAACTTCATCAAAGTTCATGTCCTTGATACTTAATTGTTATCAATAATGAACTGAAACTGTTTCAGTTTTCTTGTAGATGGATGATTATGGCCCTTAATAGACCCCAAGAAAAAGCCTAACAAAGACGGGAATTGCACCGTTTGACAATGCTGTCCAATGTAAGCTCTTGTGTTAGGTAGCTAAGATCATGCCCTAGTCTGGATATCTTCAATCCTGGGACATTTTTCTAGCTTGGGGCAGCTGAGCTGAGCCTATGGCTCTGGCTTACATGAGCTCAGTTCTAGAACTCCTGGAGGAGGTCCTCTGTCTTCCTGTTTAGAACCTGGTCCAGTCTCTAGTTCTAGGGAGACGACAAATGGAAAGTCATTTTTAATGCCCTCATCGTTTGGCTCAGACAGGAGAAGGGAAAAAAAATCCCAAGTCACATCAAGTGCTGTAATTTGATAGCAGTGAGGAAACCACACCCAAGCTTTCCCCAGTTGGCCGCAAAGATGGGCCAGAATAGAGAAGGAAAGCAAGAACTTTAAGAAAAGCTGGAGAAGGCTGGCGTGGGGCTCAGCAAGAACTATGGACGCTATCAGAGCGCTTCCCTCTGGACCTTCTAGCTTTAGGGTATGTGAATTTTTTTTAAAGATTGTGTTCGTCTAATCATTTTTTCAAATGTCAAAGCATTGGGATAGACCACTGTGGAGTAAGGGGATTTGTAATGTGAATGCAAGATGCATCTGCCAGTCAAGAGGATATTCTTTGAAAGAACTGCAGCCCCTCTCCCTTTACTTTCTAGCTTTATGTTTTGTAAGCTTTTTCTCTTTTTGGTATTTTGTATACTCAGGAAAACACGCGGGCTCCCTCTGGTGGTCACTTCAGTGTCTCTAACCAGAGTTTCTATTGGTGTTTCTAACAGTGAAGTTTAAGTTATAGAAAATAAGATGTTTGAATGAAAGTGTTAATAATAAATATCATTTTCTAAGATTTCTAGGACTGAAGAACATTCAGCTCAATCCACGTTGACGATACATCTGTCCATCTATCTGTATATGAATTTCTACAGTTCAATCCTATCATGCTGATGACTTTCCAGAATGCAGTCTAGTCTGTGAGTCCACAGAGTGGTGCAGAGCTCCCATCTCATAAGGCAGACAAGCACTCCCAAGGAGCAAGTCTGTCGATCAGCAGGTCTTTATAGAGTACTCCCTTAACTCTGTTATACCAGAGCTCATTGTGAGACGTGATCTGTTCCCATTTAAGATATACTGGAAGGTCTTTCCTATTGACAGGGCTGTTTCCTTTCTTCCTTTAGGTCGTGTTCAGAGAATGCGATCTTACTGTACTGCGATTTCATCCTAGGCTGGATGACTGTATGCTTGCATCAGTGTACTGCCAACCTGCAGGCATGATGATTGAACTCAGTGATAACAAGGTCATCTACAAAATAGAAGTTTGTCTTTCATTCCTTTGAACTATCCAGGTATTAGTTGTCCAGGGTAAACCTGGAAGCGCCAGATTATGATCTGTGCTATGGTCAAAAGTCTCTCATGAACCACCCTCTTATACATAGCATCTTGTAGCCTTGCTGTTTAACTTTTCTGATGGCCAAATTTTTTTTTTAAAGATTTATTTATTTATCATATGTAAGTGCATTGTAGCTGTCTTCAGACACTTTTTCTTCTCTCTCCGGCCTGGCCAAATGTTTTTATTGCAATATTTTTTTCTTCTTGACTGAGTGATAGTCTTCAGTGGCTATGTACAACTATAGAAACAATGTGAATATTTTATATGTAATTATTATTAAATATTAAGATGCATTGTTATTGGAAACTCATTCCTGGGTCACTTGGAGACACTTATTAAGAAATGGATTAGGAACCCAGCATGGTGGTAAACACCTGTAATCCTAGCACTTAAGAGGTGGAGTCAGGAAGATCAGGGGTTCAAAGTCATCCTCTGGGAAACTGCAAGTTCAAAGCCACGCTGGGCCATATAAGACACTGTCTCTAAACGAAAGAGTTAAGATACCAATATGAAATGGGGTTTGATATCAGTTTTGTGGCTCTTTTTTGGTTAAGAACTGGGGAAACTCATTTGCATAAACAGGCAGATGAGAACGGGACTAATCTAAATAGCATGTCTAAGTTCTGCAGCTCCCAGAAATCATTGTGGTGCTTTGTGGGGAGCTCGAGATGAGGAGAGTGTGGTCACGGGTGGGCACAGCACCTGCCCGCATCCGCATCTGCATCCGCACGCACGGGTGGATTGAGACTTTGATTCTGGGGGGTTATTTGGTGAGGAAAGGAAGAGAGCTGTCAGAGTGACTGACTCCAGGCCTTTGGCTTGAATGTGTGGAAGGAAACAGTTGCCACTGGCTGGGAAAGGGGAGCTGAGGTAAGAAAGGGTTTCAGGAACTATGTTCAAGGTCACAGTTCAAGGCAGATTCCAGGACATGGGGCGATTTAGACTTCTACACTCTACCTAAGCACAATCGATAGTTAATGAGAGTAAATGTTTGATCAGAAAATAATGGGAAGGTAGATGCCAGGGTTTATACCCAAAACCATTTGCCCCGTGAATGAATGTAATGAAATATGTCTGAAAGAAATTAAACAACGAACGAGACATAATCAGCCAGAAGTTTATTGCGTTTGCTTCTTCCATTATTACATTTTTGCATACTTTAAGAGAATCCATGTTTGTGAGCAAACTGTAACTGCAGGCAGGTGTCACCTTTCCCATTAGCAAGAGGCTAATTTATGGAATATTTCAAGTGCAAATAACAAATGAACCAAGCTAACAAAGTGTTACTTAATAAACATCCTCAGGGACTTTATTTAATGAACAGGTACAGAACTATTATTTGAAACTTGGCCCACAAATTATTTCTATATGAATTGGTGATACTAAATGGTTATGGCCTGCTTGAAACAATTTATTTTCTTAATTAGTTTAATCATTCTCTTTACAGTCTCTTACACTACTACATGAGTTAATAACCACTTTTTCTTGAATAAATTAATTTTCTAGCCTGCTTGCAAATTTCCAATTAATAAAGTTTCAAGGAGTGAATTAATGCTGTAACCATAAGAAAAATAACCATAGTTTATATAATCCTTTTGCAATTAGCCAACATTGACTAAGCACCTACTATGTGTTGTGCAGGCCATGTACTTTAGTCTGGGCCATCAAAGTGCAATAAAATAAGTTCCTGACTTCATAGAGTAGGGGAAGAGCGGTAGGTGAATACACAGTTCTATGTGTATTCTATGTGGTAGAATGGAGATGGGAGACAAATGGCAAAAATATTACAATATCCACCATATGAGCCTCGAGCCTCCAAGCTGAGGGTCTCTGAAGAAAAAAATGTTTGGTTATTCTCCTCCCAAATGCTACCTCAATGCCAGACTGCAGCCACCAAACTTCTAGACTCTGTAGCTCCTAGGCTTTGAAGGTGCATGAGACAGAAACCCACATCATGCTGCCTTAAAAGCAATCAAGAGTAGAAGTTGGAGCTGACCACCTGGGTCTCTAAGAGGAGAGCATGTGAGCTGGCTTGGGGCTAACAGGAGCCCAGGGCTCTGCTTCCTGCTACTTTGGAAGCCTTGGAAATATGGCCCCTAGTAGTTCTCTTTCCCTCCCACCCTCCAGCATCTGCTGTGAGGAAACCTTGTACAAACACCCTGATTGAGCCAATGTGGGTCGTGTGACCCCTCCACCAAAACTCTGAGCCAACTAATAAGAGTATGGTTCAATTGTGGTTTCAGCTCTGTAGATAGGAAAGGGGAAACCAGAGGAGTAATCACTGCCCTATATCTTAGTACTGAGAATTCACATCTAGCTGACAACTAAATATTGTCTTCTTGGTTTGAGGTACTCAGGACATCATAATGCAATCAATACTCCACTCGTGGGTACTCTTCATTCTTTGCTTATGAAGAAATGGGACAGGAGCACTTAGGAGAATAGTGTTGACATGACACTTTGCAATAGCCTTGATTGCAGTAAGCTTTGTGCTTAGAAGTCTCATGCATACTACACAATCAGAGCCACATTTCCTTCCCACTAACTTGGGAACACATGTGGTGGGGAGATTAAGAGGGTTTGTCTTGTTAAGTCTTTGAGCAAGTTGGACGTGGGTGCTGAAAGGTGCTGAAACAGAGTATGACAGAACATGCCCCAGTTTTTCTAGAATATTCTACAAATTCTTTTTTACCTATTTGATTTTTTAAGTGGTTAAATTCTGAGAGCCAAGTTTACATTCAGATGAAGTCACTGGAGTCTAGTGTGTGCCTAAAGGAAACGTTTCTGCCAAGAGGCAACTGAAGTGAAGCAACACAGTGGATTTTTGCAAAACAGTGTTTTCCTGATCATAAATATGATAGCTTATATTGAATACTGGAAAACATAAAACTATGTTTACAACACCTATGAATGCCACCACCTAGCACACACACACACACACACACACACACACACACACACACACACACACAGAGGCTGGGGAGATGGCTCAGCAGATAAGAGCCCTTTTCACACAGCATGAGGATCTGAGTTCAAGTCAGCAGGACTCACGTAAGCCAAGTGCAACCATGCACACATGTAACCTCAGTGCTGCAGTGGGTGGTGACAGGAGGATGGGTGAAGCTTCCTGGCTGCCAGTCTAGCTCCAGGTTAAGTGAGAGAGCCTGTGTCAAGGGGACACAGGAGAGAGTCATAGAGCAGACACCAGCTGTCCTCTGGCCTGCATATGGTTGCATGGGTGTGCAGGCCTCACACACTTGCACACATATCACATATATGTCATGCATACATGTTACAACCCATGCACATACACATAAATGTATATATATACATGTACATATGTACATACATGTATGTATACATATGTTCATACAGTATATAACTTCTTACCTGTCTTTTTCAATTAAGTTTTTAGAAAGATTTTATTTATTTTTTTAATATAAAGCTAAGCATGGTGGCTTTTAAAACATGATTTATCTTATTTATATGAGTACACTGTAGCTGTCTTCAGACACACAAGAAGAGGGCATCAGATCCCTTTTTATAGATGGTTGTGAACCATCATGTAGTTGCTGGGAAGTGAACTCAGGACCTCTGGAAGAGCAGTCAGTGCTCTTAACTGCTGAGCCATCTCTCCAGCCCTAGAAAGACTTTTAAAGTACTTAATATTGACTGAGCGATACAAGGGGAGGAATCTCCTCTCAAATTAACATTTTTTTATACACGTTTACATGTTATCTGTATGTCTTATCAAAGTTAGTTTCCACATTATCCCATTTCCAGAATTATTTTTGGTTACCTCATTCCATTTTGTCCTGGTGTTTTTAGTTTCTCTCTGTCATCACTATGTCTGTCTGAGGAACTTCCTTCAGAACTAGAAGGGCTGGTGTGCCGCCCGCAGGTTTTCCATGCTCTCCTTCGTTTACCTCCTCTTCACCCCTAAGGCTGATTTCCCCTGAGATGGAACTAGCTTAGCCGTTCTTCCCTTGGAACATTGACAGTTGTCCCCAAGCCATGGTCTACCCAGCTTCCTTCATGTTTACTGAGTGTCCCTTTCCTTTTTCCAGGTAACATGCTGCATTTAGTCATCACCTCTTTGGGCAGCTTTTGCCTGTTACGTAAGACCTTCCTTTTTTGATAACTTCTGACTGGATCATAGATTGCTCATCAAGCATCTATGATGTATCTGATCTTTTACTCAAAGGAGACTCACTTTCTGACCTCCAGGGAGGAAGCACAGAGATGGACTGTTTTTTTTATCTAATCATATCAAAATATGCCCTGTCAGTATGACCAACCATCATTGCCACAAACCTTGCTCACCTGGTTAAGGTGTAATTGCCAAGCTTTTCATCTGTGAGGTCACTGTCCCTAGGTGCACTGCCTTTGCATACAACTGTGGAAGGATGTCAGTATGCACAATCCATGGTGGACTTTTAAGGGAACAGTGAGCAGTTTCCCTAGTCCTTGATAGCACAAGAGTGACTTATGCATTTAGAATTCTTCCTCCTGGGAGATTTGCCTCTTTGCTGTGATTATTCATTTGGTCTCTTCATATATCATTTTGTACTCTTGGATGTCTGTTTTATTCTTTGTGCTAAGATCTGGCACTGTTCCTTAAATTATTCTAGTTTTAGTACTACTGTACCATGACTATTTTGCTGTGTTTTCTTTTGTTTTTGAGCACCATCTTCCGCTATAGCTAAATACTTCTAATGCATTCCCTCATCCAGTGTTATAATTAATCATTTTGCCAAATAGTTCATTCTTCCTCTCACTCGAAGATGCTATTGGGAACCAATGTCTGGGTCCTAGATGTGCCCTTGCTGTTGGGGATGCTAAGTCTCTCAGATGCGATAGGAAGGCAATATATGTAACCCAAATGCCAGAAGGGCGATCACAAGGGACTTAACCTTTCCTTGCCTCAGTTTCTTCATCTTTGAAATGGGACTAGTGAGCTTCCCTTCATTAAAGTGTTGTTGGTATTCAGTTATTGGCTTGAAGCACAAGCATATAGAAATTAATATGTAAGTGTCCTTACTCTTTACTGTGTCCTGAACAACATCTTACGGGCAAACCCACAACTCCCTGCTTCCTCTTTCTCTTCTGCTTGCTTCCCTTGCTTGTTTTGCTATGCTCTTTTTGGTTAGCTATAAAGAATGGAATGGCCTCCCCTCCCCCACTACCCTCCACTAGACAGAACTGAAGATCCTGTGTTTCACCTCAGTTTTTGTCTGTGTACAGGTCTGCTTTTAAATTTGAGAATGGTTGAACATGCGTAGTTGGGGAAAGAACCCACATTCTGGCACATGCCTAGAAACAGTTCATCCGTGAACTGTATTGTCTTGGGGTTTCCTCTGCTGTATATCCTCACTGTCTTAGTCAGGGTTTCTATTCCTGCACAAACATCATGACCACGAAGCAAGTTGAGGAGGAAAGGGT
>JADRCD010203642.1:0-10158 GCA_019843815.1 Montemys delectorum
CCCTGAACTCAACTGCAGTTCTATAAGGTCAGGGTAGGGGGAACTATAATCACATCCCTTGAGATTGGACTCCCTAAAGAATTTGCATTCATAAGTGATTCAGCCAGAGTGACATATTTCACAATTTAGTGGTGCTATTTATAATTCTTTGGCTGAGTTTGTCCTTTACCCCTACTCAATATGATGATGCTTTCACAGCCATTACTCTCAAAAACACAGGTCTGGCTTGGTAGTTGTGTTTGGTACAAACATGAATGCTATTTCCTAGGTCTTTGATGGATCGCATAAAAATCTTTGTTATGATTAATAAAATTGGCTTATAGTATCAATTGATACATGTTGAGTCGTTTGTCTGAATCAGACTCAATGAAAAATTATATGTGAGCATAAAATTTACAAGATATCACATAAGCAGTTGGTCACCTCCAGAAGTACACAAACAGCCTAAAAGTTTCTAAGTGTAACCCGGAAGAGAATCTTTTACCCAGCAGCCATGGACCTCAAGTTGCAGAAAACCGAACCAAAACTTTCATTATAAGGTTGGCTAAATTACAGCATGAATTCAGAGGGTGTCTGCAGTTAAAGTAAGGGCATTGATTAGTAAAGAATGGGATCATATAACTTGGGATATGTGGAGAAACTTATTGAAGCCAAGAACTTGGTAGTAGAGGAAGGTACATATAAATGCTAGCTACGGTCATTGATCAGTTTAGAAATGAGGATTATGATTGACCTGAGTATGTCTGCTGGATTATATTAAGAATGTATTTGTACAGATATTTGTGTTTTCTTTTCTCAATTTCTTTATCATGTAATAAAACATCAATTAAGAGAATATTGATAGTTATTATGTTTGAGATATTAAAATGTATCTCAAGGGACATTGTGGTCTATTCTAGATTTATAATGTGTTTTCAATTATGTGAAGAATAATTATATCATCTTAAGCATACTTATGATCTGGTTAAACATATAATGTGTTTGCAGTTGTATTAGGATAGTTATAGCATGCTAGGCATAATTGTGACCTGGTTATTGTTTTCATTTGGAAATTAAGCATGACATAAAAAGATACGAATGTGTGTTATGTTGCAAGGACTGGATTTGTGATGGACATTGGTTGTCAACTTGACTATACTGGAATTAACATCCAACTGGCTGGATACACTTGTGAGGCTTTTTTTCCCTAATTAAATCATTTGAAATGGGAAGAACACTTCTAGCCTGTATCTTTGAGGTGAGAAGACACATTTTAATCCAGATCTTTTGAGGTGGGAGATCCACCGTTAATCTGGGCCACATCTTCAGCTAGCAGCCTATGTAAAGGACATGGAAACTGACTCTTTTTGCCTGCTTACTCTCACCTTGCTAGCAAGTCCATTGTTTTCATGATGTTGCACTCTACTTTTTCAGAATTCTGGCATACACTGAAGACCAGCTGAGACATCCAGCCTTGTGGACTGAACAATTACAGGATTCTTGGCTTTTCCCTTGTTTAAAAAAAAAATTGTTGGATTAGATGAATCACAGCATATAATCTATTCTAATTAATTACATATAAATATAAATATAATTAATATAATTATAACATAATGTAATAATGTATAACATAAATATGTCATATATAAATATATAATATAATTATATATATTTATCTAGAAAATCCTGACTAATACAATCTCCAGAGTTTAGTCTTCAGCTGTGTAAGGCACTAGGCTATCCACTAACACAGACTGGTTCTTTAAAAAGCAAAATGTTAACAAAAAAATAAGCTAAAACAGCTACAACTAAAGATATCAACGTACAGGATACAAAGTACATCAGAAGAGTGATGATGGCTTAAGGAGAAGTTTTGAAACAGAATTTAAAAGTTGAGGCCAGTTCTACAAGCTTTATATTCTTCTTGGATACATACTTTTGTATGACTTCTCTTTCTTTTGCTACTTTTCCCTTCCTGAAGTCATGATTTCCAATGGCAACATGAAAAACCATTTCTTTAGGAAGCAACTGTGATACCTCAAACAGAGGTCTCTTTGAGATTTGAAAAAGGCAGCAAGAAATGACTCTCAAAATTGTTTTAAATCCTTGTATATAACTAAGCAATAGAAATTCAGATAACATATCACAGAAAGAAAAATTATCTTCCAGAAACTCTTTGCAGAAACTCTCTGGTTTTCCCAAAGTGATTTCATGTGTTCCTGTTAGGACAGTTTCCTAGTATATGGTCAGCCAGAATTCATCTTAGATATGAGGGTAAAATTTTATGCTGCAGTTTTGAGGTCCTAAAATTTGTTTAAAATTTCTACAGAATATCCATCTCAACTACAAATCTCATATGAAATCTCCCAATTTCTTAACATAATTCAATAGTGTCAATATAAAATAAATGAAATAACTATACTAAAAATGAAGGAAATTTTCACCCTTCATTAAGCTATGTGCTATCTCTTTATAGAAAAGAATGCTTGACAATTCTGGAATTGGCAGACTAAACAAGAGCAAGTTTACATGTAAAAAAAATAATAATTTGAAATAAAGTAGTATTTAAATTTTGTTATTAGATGTTGACATTATTAAATAAGAAATTTCCAAATTAGTAATTATTGCTCAAAAGTAATTTTTATAACATCTATGCTATAGATTGGCCCAGTATCATTAGAATATCAACAAGATCTCGATGGTTACAAGAATGAGAAGAGAAAGTGAATGTGAAAATACCTTGTGAGTACGATGGATTCTTCACAAAGAGCCAAGGAAGCTTCCATGGTACTAGCAATACTTCTAGGGTATAAAGTGAATCTTTGAGGCAGCGTGCTGCCAAAGCGAGGTAACTCTAGCTCACCACAATGCATACCATTTTATTTAAGACACACTTTATTACTATGTGCAGCAACTTCAAACAACATCCATTTATTAGCTCATTGTTTCTAAATGTTCAGAAGTTCGGACATGGAATAACTACATTCTTTGTTCAAAGTCTCACTGCTCTAAAACTAAGACATCAGCCAGAGCTATAGCTAGCATCAGGATTCAAGGACTCTTCCAAGCTCCCTGACTGTTTGCAGAATTATTTATTGGTGTTTCGAAGACAGAAGTCTCCTGTGATTTCCACACTAGCAGTTGGAAACTGCTCTCAGTAAACACAGTCTGCTGACTTTTTCTGGTTACATCCTTCCAACACACTCCCTGGCCCCAGGTTCTGGGCAAGATTAATGTTGACTGTCTTCCAAGCCACTAGGAGTCAATCTATCTTTCTTTTTTTCCACAGGCATAGAAATCTCTACTCTAAAGAGTGCAGATAATTAACTGAGATAAGTTTCTTTTCTTAAGGTCAATTCACTGAGAATTTAATGGAACCTGCAAAATCCCTCTTCAGAAGCACCATTGTTTGTGTTTAAATAATCCAGATGACTACAAATATCAGGGATTATTTTAGTAATTGTTCTATTGCTGTAAAAGACACCATGAGCAAAGCAACTTATAAAGACAATATTTAATTAGGATTTTGCTTACAGTTTCAGACAGTTAGTCAATGATCATCAAGGCAAGGAATATGGATGCATGGTGTTGGAGGTAGAGCTGAAAACTTACATCTTATCCAAAGATAGCAAGCAAAAAAGAGCCAGACAAAAGTCTGTCTGAGACTTTTGAAACTCAAAGCCCACCCCCAGTGACACACCTCCTCCAATGAGGCCATACTACATAATCCTTGATAAACAGTCTACCAAACATTCAAATATTTGAGCCTATTGGGGCCATTTTTATTCAAACTACCACAAGGGTGTCTTGCTGAGCATTTCTATTACTGTGGTAAGACACCATGACCATAAGTAACTTAGGAAGGAAAGGATTTATTTCAGTTTTCAGTTCTCAGGTCACATACCATTGCTGAGGACAGTCAGAGCAGAAACTGTAAGCAAGGCAGGAGCTTAAAGGAAGGAGCTAACAGAGTTGATTTGCTTCTTTTGGCTTGTTCAGCCTGCTTTCTTATAGCATCCAGGGCCATTAGCCCAGGAATTGTCCCACCTATAGTGAGCTGGGCCTTCCCACATTAATCCCCAAGAAAATGCACCACAGACTTGCCCAAAGGCCAATATAGTAGAGATGTTTTCTCAATTGAAGTACTTCTTCCAAAAATTATACTAGCTTGTTTTAAGTTAATACAAAACTAGCCAGCAAAAGGGGCCAGGAGTTTGGGAAACACCTTAGATTTCTGCCTAGCTCACATTAGGTCCAACATGCAGCCCCAAAACTATCTGCTACCCATATTTTTGTTGTTGTTGTTGTTGTTGTTGTTGTTGTTGTTGTTGTTGCTGTTGTTTTTGAAACAGAGTTTCTATGTGTGTAGCCCTGGCTGTCCTGGAACTCATTTGGTAGACCAGACTGGCCTTGAACTCAGAAATCCGCCTGCCTCTGCCTCCCAAATGCTGGGATTAAAGACATGTACCACCACTGCCCAACTTGCTACTCATTTTTTAAGTTACCGTGTATTAGCAAAATGAGTCTGAATTAGGGAGTCATCCCCCTTGAATTTAGTTAAACAAATTAAATTAATGGTTTGTATTATGATAGTACCTGCACTAAAAAATAATTGGTAGGATTAATGTAGAGAAAATGGCCGTCTTACCAAAGTAATCTACAGATTCAATGCAATTCCCATCAAAACTCCAACAAAATTCTTCACAGACATGGAAAGAACAATTCTCAATTTTTATATAGAAAAAAAAAACAAAAACAAAGATAGCCAAAGAAATCCTGAACAATAAAAGAACTTGTGGAAGAATCACCATCCCTGACCTCAAGCTGTACAATAGACCAACAGTGATTAAAACTACATGGTATTGACACAGGAACAGGTTGCTCAATGAAATAGAATCAAAGTCCCAGAAATAAGCAAACACACCTACAGACACTTGATCTTTGACAAAGAAGCCAAAATCATACAGTAGAAAAAAAGAAAATATTTCCCAAAAATGGTCCTGGACTAACTGGAAGTCTACATGTAGAAGAATGCAAATGGACCTATATTTATCACCCTGCACAAAGCTCAAGACCAAGTAGATCAAGGATCCCAAAATAAAAGCAGATATGTTGAATCTAATAGAAGAGAAAGTGGGAATGAGCCACTTGGACACATTGGCACAGAGGAAAATTTTTCCAAAATAACACCAATGACTCAGGCTCTAAGATCAACAACTGACAAATAGAATCTCAGGAAACTGAAAAGCTTCTGTAAGGCAAAGGACATAGTCAATAAAACAAATTGGCAACCTACAGATTGGGAAAAAATCTTCACCAACCCTACAATTGATAGAGGGCTAATATCCAAACTACACAAAGACCTCGAGAAGTTAGACTCCAACAAACCAACTAACTCAATCAAAAAACTTGGGTACAAAGCTAAACAGAGAGTTCTCAACAGAGGACTGAGAAGTCCTCAAATGGCTGAGAAGCACTTAAAGAAATGTTCCTCTCGAACTCATGATCCTCCTGCCTCTGCCTCCTTCAGCAAATCCTACCTGAGTGCACCACCACAACTGGCAAATGTCCCTCAGCAGAGGAGTGGATACAGAAATTGTGGTCCATCTACTCAATGGAGTACTACTCAGCCATTCAAAACAATGAACTTATGAAATTCTTATGGAAATGGATGGATCTGGAGAACATCATCCTGAGTGAGGTAACCCAATCACAAAAGAACACACATGGGATGCACTCTCTGATAAGTGGATATTAGCCTAGAAGATCAGAATACACAAAGTACAATCCACAAACCACAAGAAATTCAAGAAGAAGGAAGACCAAACTGTGGACACTTATTCCTTCTTAAAAGGGGGAACAAGATACCCATGGAAAGAGTTGCAGAGACTAACTATGGAGCAGAAACTGAAGGATGGACAATCCAGCTTGATATAGCTGTCTCCTCCTGAGAGGCTCTGACAGTACCTGACTAATACAGAAGTAGAGGCTCACAGCCATCCATTGAACTGAGTACAGGGTCCCCAATGATGGAGCTAGAGAAAGGACCCAAGGAGCTGAAGGGTTGGCAGCTCCTTAGGACAAACAACAATATGAACTAACTAGTACCCTCAGAGCTACCAGGGACTAAACCACCAACCAAAGAGTACACATGGTGGGACTAATTGCTCCAGCAGCGTATGGATAGTAGAGGATGGCCAAGTTGGTCATCAATGGGAGGAGAGGCCTTTGACCCTGTGAAGGTTCTATGCCCCAGTGTAAGGGAATGCCAGGATCAGTAATCGGAAGAGGGTGGAGTGGTGAGCAGGGGGAGGTAGGAGGGAACAGGCATTTGTTCTTTTGTTTTTTTGTTTTGTTTTGTTTTTTTGGTTTTTTGTTTTGGTTTTTTTGTTTGTTTTTTGGTTTTTTTGGTTTTTTGGGGTTTTTTGGAGGGGAAACTGGGAAAGGAGATATCTATCGTATGACATGTAAATAAAGAAAATATCTAATAAAATTAAAAATAAAAATAAATAAATAAATAAATAAATAAATGAGAGCGATTAAAAAAAAGAAAAGAAGAAATGTTCCTCTTTCCCCACATCCTCGACAACATTTGTTGTCACCTGAGGTTTTGATCTTAACCATTCTAATTGGTGTAAGTTGGAATCTCAGGGTTGTCTTGATTTGCATTTCTCTGATCACTAAGAACTTGAACATTTCTTTAGATGCTTCTCAGCCATTCAAGATTTCTCTATTGTGACTTCTCCGTTTAGTTCTATACTCTATTTTTTGATTGGGTTGTTTGGCTTTTTGGTGGTTAGTTCTTGAACTCTTTACATGTCTTGGATATTAGCCCTCTATTGGATGTTGGGTTAGTGAAGATTTTTTTCCCAATCTGTAGGTTGCCAATTTGACTTATTGACTATGTTCTTTGCCTTACAGAAGCTTTCCAGTTTCATGAGTTCCCATTTATCAAGTCTTTATCTTATAGCATGAGTCATTGTAGTTATGTTTAGGAAATTTGACCCTGTGCCAGTGAGTTCAAGGCTCTTTCCCACTTTCTTTTCTATTAGGTTGAGTGTATCAGGTTTATGTTGAGGTCTTTAATCCACTTGGACTTGAGTTTTGTGCCAGGTGACAAATATGGGCCAATTTTTATTTTTCTACATACAGACAGCCAGTTAGACTAGCACCATTTATTGATTTTATTTATTTTTTTCCACTGTGTATTTTTGGCTTCTTTGTCAAAGATCAAGTGCCTGTAGGTGTGTAGTTTTATTTCTGGGTCTTCAATTCTATTCTATTGATCAACCTGTCTGTCTCTATACCAATACCATGCAGTTTTTATCACTATTGCTCTGTAGTAGACCTTGAGGTAAGGGATGATGATTCTTTTCTTGTTAAGAATTGTTTTCACTGTTCTGATTTTTTTGCCTTTCCAGATGAATTTGGGAGGAGCTGGAAGAGCCTGAGGAGGAGGGCAACCCAGTAGGAGGACCAGTAGTCTCAATTAACCTGGACCCTAGAGATCTCTCAGACATTGGATCACCATCCAGGCAGCATACATCAGATGATATGAGGCCCCCAACACATATACAGCAGAGAACTGTCGAGTCTGTGTTCAATCAGAGAAGATGCACCTAACCCTCAAGAGACTGGAGACCTCAGGGAGTTTAGAGATCTGGTGGGGTGGGATGGGGGGATATCCTCATAGAAACAGGGGAGTGGAGAGGAGATATGGGATGTAGAACAGTCAGAGGGTAGACCAGGAGGGAAATAAAATCTGGAATGTAAAAAAAAAAAAAAAAGAGAGAGAAATAAAAAAGTAAATAAATAAATAAGCAATGTCAACATCCTTAGTCATCAGGGAAGTGCAAATCAAAATGACCTCGAGATACCACCTTATAACTATCAGAATGACTAAGATCAAAAATTCAAGTGACAGCACATGCTGGTGAGGGTGTGGAGGAAGGGAGCACTCCTCCATTGCTGGAGGGATTGCAAACTTGTACAACCAGTTTGGAAATCAATCTGGCAATTCCTCAGAAAATTGGAAATAACTCTACCTGAATATCCAGCTATATTGCTCCTGGGCATAAAACCTAAAGATATTCCACAATATCACAAGGACACATGCTCCACCATGTTCATAGCAACCTTATTTATAATATGCAGAAACTGGAAGCAACCGAGATGCCCCTCAAGAATGGATACAGATAGTGTGATTTATTTACACAATTGAATAATATTCAGCTATTAAAAATGAGAACATCATGAATTTTGCAGGCAACCCAGACCCAAAAGGACATGCATGGTGTGACTTCGTGGATAAGTGGATATTAGTCAAAAAGTACAGAGTACCCAAGACCCTGAAAAGTTTAACAAGAAGGAAGGCCCAAATAAGGATGCTTCAATCACACTTAAAAGGGGGAATAAGATAACCATGGGAGGCAGATGGAGGGAGGGATCTATGTGAGGGCGGTGAGGGGGGAAAGGAGGACAGGATAAGATATGAGTGGGGACAGGAGAGAAACCCAGAGGGCCAGGAGGATGAATTGAAATGTGCAGCTAATGGAGGTAGGGACTGGCAGGGGAACCTCTGGAAAGTCCCAGAGACCTGGGCAGCCTTAGCCAAAATAGCCAACAGTGGAGATATGAAACATGAGGAAACTATCTCTTGTAGGTAGGGCCCCCCGTGGAGGAATGGAGACAGTAACCCATCTTCCAATTTTTTGACCCAAAATTGTTCCTGTCTAAAAGAAATGTAGGGGGGGAAATGGAGCAGAAGCTGAACAAACGGCAGACTAGTGACAGGCTCAATTTAGGATGTATCCCATGAATGGGCACCAAACCCTGACACTATTACTGATGATATGCTGTGCTTGCGGATAGGAGCCTAGCATGAATGTCCTCCGAGAGAGAGGCTCTATCAGCTCCGATAGACTGAGACCAATGCAGATACTCACAGCCAACCATTGCTCAGGGTCCCCTATGGAAGAGTTAGAGGAAGGACTGAAGGAACTGAAGTAGATGGCAACCCTATAGGAAGAACAACAGTATCAACTAGGCTGGAACTCTGGGCACTTCCAGAGTCTAAGCCACCAACCAAAGAGCATACAGGGGCTGATCTAAGGCCCCTGGCACTTATAGCGGAGGACTCTTTTTTCTGACCTCAGTGGAAAGGATGAGCCTAATCCTGGAGAGACTTGATGCCCCAGGGGTGGAGGATGCACCCTCTCAGAGGCTAAGAAGATAGGGTAGGGGGGAAGAACTCTGCAATGGGGGACCAGGAGAGTGGGCAACATTTGGGATGTAAATGAATAAAATATTTAGTTATTTTTTTAAAAAGCAAGGGAGAGCTCAACATTTATCATGATCTGTATTTTCAGTCATTTTCTCTTCTACATTGTGCCCTTAAATAGTATGGCTCTTTAATAAGGATTATACCATGACAACTGTGTAACTACCAAATGCAATAAAGCAAGAGCTTCTAAGTGCCTTACTCCCTTCTTATCCTGTATTATGAACATTATTTGAATGAATTACAACAGACTCAATTAATTTTTTTCATATATAATTGTTACATTTTATCTAGTCTATTAAATCTAACATTTAAACTATATGTCTTGTTACCATAAATTAAATATCTGCCACTTTTATGGATATAGGCATATGTGAATCTATCTCATGCTGAAAGATGAGCCATGAAGATCGTGAGAAACAGAGTTATATTTAGAAGCACATTACTAGAGGTGGCTATTTAAATTTCATCTCTGGATGAAGGCCTTTTTCCGTTTTGTAATAAGTGTGTTCAACAGCTCTGATAATTGGATCACTTAACTACTTGGGGGCCTAAGTGACATTGTGGATTTTTATACAAACAGTAGCAGTGCTGCAGTTGTGATCAGTGCCACACAACAGGATCATGTCAGTCTTTCTAAATGCATTCGCAGCTCTGGAAGGCATCTCTGCTCATCTTTGCTGTTTTTCGAGCAACTCTATGCACTATTGTTGGACTAAAGAAAAGCAGATGAGAATATAAACTCCCGAGGCTTCTTCTTTGCTCTGTGTACACCTTACTCACTTCCCTTTCCTCAGCCTTGAGGACTGTATTACCGGTGAATACTTACTATATTATGCTGAGAACCTCATTTACGTGCTTTATCCTCATCTAATCACGTAAAAACTTTATGAAATAGG
>JADRCD010203643.1:0-25265 GCA_019843815.1 Montemys delectorum
TTGAGGTTGCATTCTTCTGATGCAACTTCTCAGGCAGGTACAGAGAGAGTAAACCCATCCTGGCTGCATAGGGTAGAAGTATAAAACCAAGTATTCTAGATCTTCTTAACTGTTACCTCTTCTGCAGTCCCTATTGAGGACTCTCAGACACACCGAGACAAACCCTGCCTATAGGACACTGCAGCTGACTGTATAGTACCAAGCGCTGAGTTAATCCATGGACAGTGAGCATCTGTGTATGACCTACTAGCTTTCAGCAGAGCCGTCAATCATCTTCATGGCAGAGTAGATGGACTATCCTTTCTCTCACCCCAAGCTGAAGCTGCAACAATAGGTAATTAAGCCACACAGAAGGAATAACTTCCCAACTGAGAGAAGTTGTCAGACATTAAATTAGGCCACTGAAAGCCAGAGGTAATTTTATTCCCTAAAGAGCTGTAAGAGTACGACATAAACATCAATCCCTGAGGAATGGTTTGAACGCCATCTTTCTAGCTCACACAGGGCTTTTTAGGAGTCCCTCCCCCCTTCCTTAATAATTCTGCATACAGATGGTCACAACAGGGTTACAGTGAAATCCAGCCCATAGATTCTTCGCCCATATCACTCAATAATAAAACGATACCAAGCTGTTCACTAATGGGTGCTTTTACTATGAATTTGACAGTTGTTCACAACGTTTAAAGTTTTAACTCTAAGAGTATCACCACTGATGTTTAAAAAAAAAATAGGAATGAATCATGGAAGTTCACTAATTTGTCCAAGGTCATACAACATGCAAAATGAGAAGGACTGAAGTAGAACCCTAGTGACTAATTTCAAAGCCTATGTTCTTTGTATGGAGGGGGCAGGGTGTGTGTGGGGGTCAGGGGGCGGGGAGAGGAGCATGTGCAGAGGCCAGAAGTCAATGCTGGGTGCCTTTCTTTATTAGTAGTCACCTTATTTCTGAAAGGGTCTGTCTCTGGACTGTTTGGCCAGCTACCCCCCAGGATCCTCTTGTCTCTGTCCTGACCTGTGCTGCGTCCAGCTACAGAATCTCACCACAGTGAACCACAGTGCTTGAGTATCATGTGGGTGCTGGTAATGAACTCAGGTCCTCATGCTTGCACAGCACACACTTTATCAGCTGAGCCATCTCCATAGAGTACATCTCTCCCAGACTACAGCCCCAGAGCCTGTAGACCACTAGGCTTCAATCACCGTGGTGAGCTTTGACTATAGAAACTGAAGCTCTCTCCTGGCTCTTCACACATTCAAAGGATAAAATGGGTACATGAGGATGCCTGTACATTGATCCATCCTAAATTCACAAATTGGAAAAAGAAACTAGCCAATGTCAACATCTAGCTGACCAGAGGTCAGAGTACCATAGTCATAAAGACTGTTTCCCAAGCAACGACTAAGAACCCAGATCCAAGATTATTTGGTAAAAACACAAACAAACAACAACCCCACATCACTCTCACATTTTATCTTCTCCATGTTTAAAAATGCCAGTAAGGTGCTGTTAGGTCCTAAAATTTAGATGAATTTTAACATAGAAATATATGTTCTCTTTCAGCTTAGCACACACTGAAAATCTCTAGGTTTGACCCCCCTCATCTGACAAGCAGCCCATGGTGTCCAGAGAAGTTAAGACAGTGGTGGGATTGAGTGGGTGACTCTGAGATCCTTCACTTCTCATGAGGCCATTTTGTTAGGGTCCTTTACAATTAACTTATCATATAATAAAGTCCAGATATCCAACTGAAGATATCTTATGTTTGTTTCTCTCTAAAACATACAGCCTATAAAAAGCTAGAAAACAAGATTTTATTTGGCTAAACCTGTATATTTAGTGTCTCTGGCATTATATTAATAAAATGTTCTCTCTGCTGTGAGGCAGTGACTTTTGATGGTCTCAGCTCTCTAGTAATTGGTTACCAGTAATAAGCTCCAGCCAGCAAGAGCAATTTATCTCAGGCATAGGGGAAAGGATTCTTGGGAATCAGGTTCTTCTAAAGTTTCCTTGCTCCCATAACACAACTTGGTAACAGGTGTCTCATCACTTTGTTGTAACATACTAATTAATAGTGGATAATTATAAAAACAATGCTATAAGATGTAATGTTACATAGTATTTACATGTGATGTTATCTAAAATGAGATTTTGTGATGCTAATGATAAGCTCATTATATATGTTTTTCTGAAACATTTACATGCTCTATTCAATGATCAGATACCAAGCAAAAGTATAAAGCTCCCTCATAATAAAAAAAAGACACATTGTTATATTTGAATTAGGGCATATGTCTAGAAAGCTAAATAATCTGTCCTTATACAATGAGAACTTGGAAGTCCACCGGGACATTTGGCTACAATTATAATCTCATACAAGCCCAGTTCATTGGACTATCCATTATTTTTCGCTCCCCTAACTTCATAGAAAAGTTTACAAATGAAAGTCACAGATGTCTTAGCATATTTCTTTCAAAGACTCTAAGAGAGGTAGCATATGACAATGGCCCAAACCTTAGGTCAAGGACACCTGGGGACTTTCTGTTAACCAAACAAGGAAGAAAGGCAAGATGAAGGTAGAATCCTATTTGCAAATGAAAGTTTACTAGGAGGAACAAAGTCCTTCTGGTATCTGAGTCCAGGTAGATTTCTGCCTATAGTCTGAGCAAGAACACACTGGCCAACCTGACTTCCGGGAAAGTATAGAAAAGTTGTTGGCAAGCCTTGGCTGGTTTTGTGTTTCTGGATTTCTTCACTCTGTTCAGAGTGTGTTTGTGTTAGCTTCTGGTTTTATGGCATTGAAAACCCAAAACAAAACATTAAGGTGCATCTATATTCAGGTGATGAGCAATAAGCTGCAGACTTTGAACATTAAAAATAAGTAACAACTGACTTCATAGTATAGTATTATTTGCTCTTTATTCATCTTTGCATGAGGTTTCTGACCATTTTATTGATTTTTTTCAAAACTGTTAACATTTTGTTAAGTACAATTGAACTGGATGCATATGAGGACTCCACATCTATTCACAAATATCTTGTAAAAAATGGCATTTTAAAACATATTTTTCTCTTAAAATCAATAAATCATCCTTATTGGCTTTAATAAAGATCAAACAAATGAAAACAACCTTTATTTTATTATGAAATTGACATTTATGCCACTCACTGAAGAAAGAGGAACATGAAGCTTGTCTGATAATTTGGATATTTTATAATTTTTTATGTAACAGTGTTTTCTATAACACTGACAGTAATTTCTCAGGGTCAGTGAAATTTTAGTCAGATCTCCTTTTTATGTTTATTCTAATTCCTTGCTTCAATGACAAGACCCACTGTGTGCTCACCCTAGGTCCTGGGTCATGCCTCCCATTTTAGCTGACTCTTCAAAATTAGTTCAGCATCCTGGTTTCCATGGACTCCTCTCCAGGCTCAGTGCCCTGAGCATAGACTCTTCCACACTAACCACAAGTAATTCTGCCTTTGACTGGCTTTTCCATCTTTTCTAATAGACTATAGTCTTAATGAAAGTTGGGGTTATATCTGACATATCTCTTATAGCTTGAGAGTTGATTTTAGTACCTGGCATAAGCAGAAAGTCAATAACTGCTTGTAGATGGAAGGAAGGAAGGAATGAAAAGAGGGAGGGAGAGAGGGGGTGGGAGAGAGAGAAGACAGAGCTCATAGATTTTTGAATTCATTGTATTACAGACATCTATATGCCTACAAGCTAAACTGATACAAGCCTATTACTTATGAGATTAATTTATTTGTTATTAAGCCATTCAGTGAATGTTTACCAGATCTGTATTAGGGATGTGTATTTCTAGTGGTTTCTGTTATTACTGTCACAGGAATAATACACCTTGGGTTCCTAATCTAATGGTGTTTACATTCTAGTCAGGGAACAAAATCAAAGAACAAAAGTAAATGCAGACATAAAAGAAAGCCACTCTTATTATTGGTGCTAAAAACAGCTAGTGTTTTTTAGAACAAAAAGAACAGCAATAGGTGAATATATGTGCAAAAATGGAGTAACCTACAGGCCAGTGAAACCCTTCCCTGATCAGTGTCACATGATTAATAAATCATAGAGTGAAAGACACTGACTGGATCTGTCAAATGTCACAGAAGTTTAGAGTGTCACCTGGACTGTGTGAACCATTGGCAGAAAAGTGGAAAAGCTGAGATTTTGTTTCTAGTGACCATCTGTCAAGAGACTGTGGCCAATCAATCAGCTAGCATTTCAAAGTCCAGTGTAGGAGTAACAGTAGAGTGAATTCGAGACATCATTAATTATCCCTTGGGGCAACTTGACAAACAGAATTCAAAATCACATCCCTAAACAAATTAAAGAGTAGTGAAAAATAAGAATTAAATAGGCGCATTTGGTCCCTAAATTTCTTTAAGAATGCCCAAAGATCAGGGCCAAGAATTATATTTGGCAACAATAACTTGTATCTGCCTTTGACTTTTCCAGGAAGCAAATGCAAAACAGAGCTTCATCAAACCCACTGTGGCATCTAGCCACATTCTAATCCACCACCAGATTGCCCTGAATAAACAATTGATGACATAGATAATAGATGGAGAGACAGATGATGAATAGATACTTAGATGATAAACAAATAAATTTTATACAAAAGATAGGTAATAGATAGATAGATAGATAGATAGATAGATAGATGATTGATAGGCCTTTCTGACCTTGTGATTTGTAACTCCATTAGAAAACAAGCCTAAACTTCTAGTCTGAAGATCTCTGTGACAATTAAACTAGTTTGTTGACTTGACTGGATTCAGAATCAACACAGCAACACCGTTCTGAGTGTGTCTATGAGGCTGTTTCCAGAAATGTTTAACTAGAGAAGGAATCCCAACCAAAGGTAAATGGCACCATCCCACGGCCTGGGGCACAAGCTAAGCATTAGCACCCTCATATTCCCTGTTTCCTGTTTGTAAGGACTTGTTTCAGGCGTCTACTACCAAGATTTCTCTACCATAGGGACTATACCTCCTTAACATAGAAGCCAAATACAGCCTTCTCTTTAAGCTTCCTCCTGTCAGGTATTTGATCATAGCAACAAAAAAGAAACTAATGTAGTTCGCAATAAAATAACAGTTCTGCCCAACTGTTCAACTTTCTGCAAACTTCATGGCCTCATTGAACCTAATACAGGGCCTTCCTCTACAGCATAAGGTGACTGAAGGAAATGTAGCAATTCTTGATGATTGTAACCATGACCCATGCCAAACTGAAAATAACGTTAAGCTATTAGGGCAATGGTAGGAAGAACATGGTCACATCTTCCTGCCCGTTAAGCCAAAACCACAAACCAAAGACATAATGGAGTTGATTCAGAAGCAACCATCAACTCCATTTAGCTCTGACAGAAGGACAACTCCCATTCCAGAAGTACAGGCAGATCTTTGAAGTCAAATAATGCCATTGAGATTGTGGTAACTTATTCTTGACCTTGAGAATCCTTTTTCTGGCAGAGGAAGCCATCTGAACTAGGAAGAAAATCCCTTGGTTATCTTCTCTGACAGGTTTTTCTCTTCTCTGGTAGTTGGTGAATAGAAATCCATTATCCCTTGCCTATTTCCTTCCCAAGTGGAAGACAAGTGAAAGGCTTCAAACATATTAAGTAGCAAGCTCAATTTATATGTTATTAAGAACATCATCTTCTCTTGGGGGCTTTCTGAAGCTTTTAATCTTGCGGAAGTGCTTTTCAGTTGCCATGGGCCACCATATTAATTGAGGGGCCACAATATGTGTTCTGAGTCTTCTGACATGAGTTGCACAGCTCCCTGGCAGGAGATAGCCTCACCACACGTGGCTAGGCTCTCAATGGAGCAGGCTTTTGCTTTGCCTGATGCCTTGAGACCTCCAGATTCCCCTTTTCACATTCCTAACTCCACGTATCCAGTGCTTAGAGAAGACATGGAATGTTCTTATGATCCTGCCTCATTAAAGTGCTATTTGTCTGGTCAAGATAGAGCAAACAGCAACCTCCCATCGACATAAGACCAACTCTGACATGAAGAAGCTCCTAGGGAGGCAGAGTGATCCTTAGGGCCCCTGCAATCTAGTGTGGTCGTCAGCAGATTTTCTCTAAGGCAACTCAATGCTGTAGCTTCTTCCATATTTACTTCATTTTGATTTTCCTAGGTCTAAAAGTTTCAAGACAGTTAGCTTTGATCACCGTCTTTCCTTTTGAATCTGAAATGTTTGTAATTCCTCTATGAGACTCCGGAGTTTCATCTAATGAGAGCCTGGAGTCAACAGGGACAGTGGCTCGAGGCAAGCTTGCTGGAGTCAGCCTGGGCTATTTTGGTTTATCCTCCTTCGAATTCTTTTTTTAGAGAGGCTGTTTTGAGATGTTGAGGATTTTTTTTTCTTCACTCAGACCCCTGACTTTGCTGTCCCACTGTGACACTGGGGTAGCATTTCTTCTTAAGCTGCACTCTGATTCTTAATGGCTTCAGTTACTCTTCTTTGCCTTAATGAGAATGCTAAGGTTGAGTGAAGCTGAGTGGAATAGGATGATAAAGCGGTAGCTTGCCATGGGTGTGTTTTTAGGTCCAAGTCCAACTCGGTAGAGTCTTTCATTCCAAAAAATCGCCTAGATCTCTAGAAGGGAAATGAGGAATTAGACAGAGCCTGGGTACTTGGGTTTAAACTCAAAAGTTCTATGAAAGATGATGCAATTGAGGCAGATGTTCTGGATGTGACCCCTAATTAGTGTCAGGTATTAAAAGGACAGATTCTCATAGAACCCATTTTGTAGCTGTGTTTACACACCCATGCATAAATGTGTGCATAAATGTGTATATTATGCATGACAGCCAAGCTAGGAGACTAAAGGATCCACACAGAGACAAAAGCACTCCAGGTCGCTGTCTCAGCAGCCCATGAGCAGAACAGCGTGAGACAGGCTTTCTCCTTGGGCTATGAGCACCAGCCCTTCAAAACTTCACTAGCCAAGCATGAAGCCAATAAATAAACATCTCCAGCTGGCTAATGCCCAATGCCTATCTTTGGCTATGCTCCTTTCCTCTTTCCACCTTGTTTTCTTGCAGTAGGTGATTTTGATGAAATAAAATTGTGATAATAATCTGCTCCATTAGGACCGAACATTAAGGGAATTATTGAACAAGTAATAGGAGAGGCAGTGAGTATTTTTGCTAACGACCACTAGAATTCTTCTTGTTGTTTAACCAGATGGAATTAGTTGAGGATTTTTTTTTAATCTATTTCCTCAAAAGTGAGGGAGCCTAGTCCAAGGGGAGGGAAAGAAAGTCTTACAGAGTTGATGGCTCTGTTGGCTGCAGTTGGAACTGAGATAAAATAACCAGTTACTTTAAAACACAGTCATTGAAAAAGACCATATGTAAGAAAGCATGCCTAAGGATCTCAGTGACTTCACATGACAACAGCCTGTGGCATCATTAGCTGAGAAGTTAAGATTTCTTTGAACTTGGTCCATAATCTTTATTGCTACTGTACAACAGTTATAAGTTTTCATCTTATAACAGTTATAAGATTAAAAGTCTTATGGACTCTTCAAAGCTGTGTTTCTCAGAGAGCCTAGAAATGGTGTAGGTGGAAGACCTTTCAGATAGAGTTTGACCTTGGTCATGTTCATGACCTAAGTGTAGGGTACAACTTAATCATCTTGTTGTGATTGGGCCTAGTCAGGTATTCAAATCCCCTTGCCCTTTTTCTTCTCTTACTAAAGATTTTTTAATGATATGGAAGATTGACAAGTCTTTATAGCAGATGGTTTGTTTCATGACAAACAAAAGGACAAACCACTTCTCATACTTCTCATCCTTTTATCACAACTCCACTGTGTGGGTTTCATTCTTCTTTGAGCTTCTGACTTGTTTGGTGACTAGAGAAACATACTGCCTTCTTCCCATACTGTTAGTAATAGTAATGATAGTATTTGTTAAATTCCTACCATGTGCCAGGCATAAGGCCTAATATACTCATCACTTCATTGAATATGAATATAAACTACATAAGTCAATAAATAAAATTAGAAATTTATTGCTCTTATTTTTAAATGGAGAAACAGAAGATCAAAAGAATTAAATAGTTCTACAAATTTATCTAGGGACACAAAGTCAAATCAATACCTAAATATTGACCCCTAGCAATGTGGCTGCAGGACCTTGTAGAAACAGAAAGGCCTATAATGATAGCCAGGGTCCTAGTCATCCAGATTCTCATTATCCTCCATAAATTAGACCCTGGACTATCTTGCCTTCAGAGCTAATCTTTGGGGCTATTCAAGCAAGAAACCCCATGTGTCTATCCTTGGTATTATCGATATTGCGATATTGCCTACACCATAACCCCACATCTTTCAGTAAAGCTAAATCATTGTGCTACATAAAGACATAACTCAGAGTAATAGCTCAATTGTGCCAAAGATGGTTATTATACATAAAGGGAGGAGTTTGATATTAAGATTTTTTGAAGATGTTTCAAAGTGTAATCAGCATGCTGAGAGGATAGTGTAGTCTGAAAAGTGTTTCCCAAACATGAAGACTTGAATTCAGGTCTCCAGAACCCATAAGAAAAATCTGGATGTGGGTAATGCCCACAATCCCAGTTATTGCACGATGGCTAAAGGAGATAACTAGATCCTGGAAACCTGAGTTCCAGACAAATAGATCCCTGGAAACCCACAGGTCTGACAGGAAGATCCCAGAAAACCCATATTCCAGCTGCCTTGGAGTCACATAGAAGTTCCAAGTTAATGAGACCTGCTGTGTCAAACAAAAGATACAAGGACCTAAGGATCAACACTCAAGGATGTCACTCACATCCATACAAGAAACATACAGAGAGAGAGAGAGAGAGAGAGAGAGAGAGAGAGAGAGAGAGAGAGAAAGAGAGAGAGAGAAATGGAGACAAATTTATACTCTTCAAAATCTAAGCATAGAAAGGCTTTCAGATGGAGTATGCCACACATGTAGAAGGTTATCTTTGATAGACCTAGTATACATGCATACAGACTTGAGTCTCTTTATTGTCTATAAATTCTTGTTCTACAATTAGCAAACAACAGAGACGGATCAACAAGAAAATGCCACACTTACACGTTTGATGGAGACTAGGAATGGCATTATCATCAGACTTCCCACTTGCCTATTTTTTGTCCAAGAGATGAAGACACAGACGATAAAAAGTAAAACTGTCCGTATCACATTTTGCACTAGGGCCTGTTCTAGTTTGCTTTAATTTGCTATGATAAATGCCATGACCGAAAGCACCTTGGGAGAGGAGAGGGTTTCTTTGGCATGCATTTCCAGGCCACAGTCCATCATGGAGGGAAGTCAGGGCAAGAGCTCAGGTGAAACTAGAACTATAGAGAAATGCTGCTTACTGGCTTGTTCTGTGGTTTGACCTTAGTCGTCTTTGTTTATACAGCCCAAGACCACCTGCTTTACAAATAGTTTCTTCCACAGTTGGCTGGGAAGAATCAACAACCAGGATGACTTCTCAGGCCAATCTGATCTGGGCAATTCCTCAAAATAAATTCCTTCTTCCAGGGTTACTAACAGTTCAGTCAACATGATAACACAAACTAACAAAGGATAGTAATGCTCACTTCCAACACGAAACATTAAATGCTGATCACAAGGTGCCGTCAACTTGCAAGTTATCTGACCCACAACAATCAGCATTTTAACCACAAGCCCCAAATTCCCATCTAAACAGAGGACAATGAGAATTTAAAGTCAGATCCCTTTCTACACTCCAGCTGTGGCTCAGTCCTGCCCTCCAAGAAAGATGCACAATAGAACTGAAGATTGTAGCAATAGAAGGAGAGCGGGAATTTAAGGCTTACGGGAGATGCTGATACCCAAATAGGATCATAGCATTGTGTGCCGAAATCCCGTCCAAGCTACCATCCTTTGCCAAAGGCCCTAAGCATGAGAGAAGGAGGATAGAGCTAAGGGAGTCCAGCAGCGCTGCCTCCCTGGGGCCATGCACTGACTGCCATGCTTATCTCTCCCTTTAAAGAATGTGTTGTGTTCAGTTTTTCTCTGGAGCTAATCAAGCACAAACGCTGGAGAAGAGTTCTGGTTTGTGAAGGCAGTCTGAGTGAGCTGCCGACACCCTCATTAGGGCAGGCTTCGTTAAACCATCAGCAGCATATTGTCCTCAGCTAATTACATTTTTTTGTTGTCGTTGTTTTGCTGGTAAAGTCATTAACCAAGTCTTGAAATCCTTCCCATCATTAATGTGAAAAAAAAAAAAAGAAAAAAAATAAGAAAAAACAAAAAACAACAACAACAACAACAAAATTCTCCAACTGCCCTACCAGGCCTCCTCCTCCCCTGGTGGCCCTCCCAGCCACCCTGGTCACATGTTGCCAGCTTTGTACTGGTTCTCAGGCCTCCTCTCTTGTATTTGGCTTTTCAGGATCAGGTAGGATGGTGATGGACTGAGGGAGAGAGCTTGACACAGAAGTTTCTTCTTCTTCTTCTTCTTCTTCTTCTTCTTCTTCTTCTTCTTCTTCTTCTTCTTCTTCTTCTTCTTCTCCTTCTTCTTCTTCTTCTTCTTTTACCAGCTGATGGTGGCTCACTTTGTTCCCAGTCAGATAGATGCCTGCTATATACACCAGGACCTTGGGCATAATAAGCCCAATACTTACCAGATAAAGATGGGCCAGAGCAAAAGGAAGCTTGCGTGAGACTGAGCCCAGCTTTCCCCCCTCTCCCTCCTGGGAGGCGAAGAAAGGCTTTACTGCTGCTATTGTTTGTCAGATTTTAATTTACTGATCAGTGGCTCAATCATGTAGAGTGAATCTGTGGGTCAGCCTGATCCAGCCAGAGATGGTCACGTGAGAGAAAAACAGCAGAGGTTCTTGCTTCCAAGGCAACTGATGAGGCCGACCTCATCTGCCAAGCCAAGGTCTAATTCTGTGTCTGGGGCAGGCGACCCTGGGCTCACCATTCCCAGTCAATCTGTGGTGTCATTATGAATTCATCTTAATTTAGATCACAGTGCTCATGACGTTTCAGCTTTCCACTTATTTAATAGTTATGGCTTATTCTTTTTCTATTCTTAATGCATTCTATTCTGTGTGTGTATGTGTATGTGTGTGTGTGTGTGTGTGTGTGTGTGTGTGTGAGAGAGAGAGAGAGAGAGAGAGAGAGAGAGAGAGAGAGAAACAGACAGACAGAGACAGAAACAGAGACAGAGAGACAGAGAGACAGAGACAGAGAGACAGAAACAGAGAGACAGAGACAGAGAGACAGAGAGACAGAGACAGAGGCAGAGACAGAGACAGAGAAAGACAGATGGGGGTGGGCAACAGGATTGTAGAGTTGCTATTTGTGGTCATCCCTGAGCCTTTACTCTTTCTGTGCCCTGACATTTCCTAGCATGATTTTGTACCCAAAGCTTTCCCTCATGATTGCCTAAGCTCGCTCTACTCTTTTGAGCCCCAGCATATGCCCTTCTCCTCTCTGGTATATTATATTTCAACTCCCCAAGTATATCCTGGCATAAATTAATCTTGAATCCATAGTAGTGGGTTCCTCCTATCATAGTGCTGACTAGACTAGCATGTAGGAACCATACTCTAAATGAAAATATTTCCCAGAATCCTTTAGAAGGGGATCCAGCATAGGGCAGATCCCTAGTGAGTACAATTGTTTGCTTAACAGATCCCCACTGTCTTGATGGATTGAGAAAATATAAGTACCATTACTCTCAAACCATTGTCAGCTGATCTGGACACCTGTCATTGTGTCTAGTATCTGAGTGCCCCTTAGGCTGGCTCATTTGGTCACACATTTGGCTACACATTCTCCTGGGAAGAAGCCAGCTATATTAGGGCGAGAGTCTTCTCACCTGCAAGATGTTCAAATAGCAGGTTCATAGTATGGATTTGAAGTTCAGGAAGAGAGCTGTGTTTTCAGAAAACTCAATATCTTTCTCCAAGCTCACTCTGGCACATCCATTTTGGTGCTGTTAGCAGGCAGTTTTGAGATGGCTGGGGAGCTCAGCTAAGTGGACAGAATTTTTTTCCTGGTAAAATTAATTGGCTTGTATTCAGATCTTACTGTTCCAGCCCAGTTCATGGGGCTCTGTATGAATAGCCTCATCACCAGAGAGGTCAAAGAAATTGTCATCATTTTTTTTAACATCAATCTAGCACTTAGTTATCCATATCAGCCTGTATCACATGTTTTGGAAAAAAAAACAGTATTTTTTAAAAAGGATCCTCTTCTTAGAAACTAAATCTCCATTTCTCATTTTTTTTAAAAAAAAAAATCTATACATCATGTGTACTTATTTCTGTAAACTTACTTACACTTGTGCTTCTGTTTCTATAGTGTTTGGAAAGAGGACAGAAGCATTCTTGCTAACTCCATTCTGGAGTTGGAGGAAGTAAATCTGCTTGCAGGAGGACCAAATGCAGTCAGGACCAGCAGTTTCCTCCGCCAGAACAACATGACAGATGAGGGTCACAAGCTAGGTAGACCTCACAGCCATATTGAAGGTTCCACGTACTCTGTACCAGCTATAACACTATATTTTTTCTCTCCCTCAGTCAAGAAAGTACACAAGAATGTGAGTCGGGTAGGAACTACCTTATCATAGGTCATTTATAACCCTGACTATGTGTTAATGAGAAAGGGAAGCCAGTCACAAATTTTAGCACTTTACTTATTGTTTTGAGCAAATGCACTTCCCACATCTTAACAATTGATGGGGACATTGCAGGGATCATGACATTATGGCTGCAAACTGCAGAAGTCAGAAACCAGCCACTGAGGGCAAGAAAACAAGGAACAGCTGTTTTGTTTGTTCCCCGACCAGAAGGTTCAGCAAGGAATTCTCCAGACTTTGAGAGTCTCAGGGAGCCCCTTTAATGCATAACACCATGTGGTCTCTTCCCAGGACTTGTGTGTCTCCTGATACTCAGAACTGGAGATCTCACTCTGAAAATCTTTAAGTCACTTTTTTTTTTCACTATCAAATAAGATATGTTTATGTAGCTACTTTATGTAACAAATTATTCATATAATTAATTATGATAATGGCATGCTTATTTATGTATGAGATACATTATATATGCAATCCAGAAAGATATAGTTTCATGGCCACCCATGTCTGGCATGAGTAGCAGTCTTCATTTAAGGTTCTAGTGCCATGAATGTAGAGAGGAAAGGGAGACGTGACCATCAGAAAAGAGGAGGCATAAATCAAAGATTCCCTCTGAAGTTCTCATAGAACAGAGGAAGTCACTGGTTGGTCACTAGCTCCCAGTCACTTGACCATGCCATGTCTCTGGATTTTAGCTATTTGGTCAGACCTGCTCAGCCTTTCTCACAGGGCTGCATGTTCTTTATCTAAAGTCTTTGTGGACTCTTACCAGAAGCCCAGGTGCTCCGATAGGATACAAAAGTACACAATGCTTCCCAGCGAGGGGTGCCTTCTCATGAGAGACCCCCCTCATGCTCAGATAAGGACAGTGAGGAGATGTACATCCTGACTCAACACAGCACAGAGGGAAGGAGAGTGGGAAGCAGCTTCCCAGAGGAAATGAAGCGGTGAAGAAAAATGATAAAGGAAGAAGAGGTAGTGCCTCTCAAGGACAAAATCATTGGGAAGCAGAAGGCCCTTGCTGCTTAAAACATGCAAGTCTTCAAAAGTAAGGAGGTCCACCCTGAACATAGGTGAGCTGCTCAGAGTGGCTAGGGAAAAGAGTAAAAAGGGGTATGACGCTGCCTGTTTTCATTCACTCCTGTCCCCACCCCATACCTGATCAGGCTCCCCTTTACCCCTCCCTGTCCTCCTTCCCAAGTTAGATTGTGACAGGTTGGGCACCTTGGACTTTAGCGTTCTGAGCAGAGGGAACATCTTAAGGCACGTTGCCGTCCCTGAAGAAGATACGGTTTGAGCTGGGTTTCGTGAACTCTACAGCGACGTGAGGGGCATCTTAAAAACAGGTGGGAAGAGGGACACAAGTGCTGAACCCTGTCAGTAAAAAGGGAGAGAGAGAGAGATTCTCCAGACGTCAGAAAGATATATGCTTGCTGAAAGATAGGCGGTCTAGGAGACTCCATGGTCAGGACAGGCTCCTGGACAGGAAGTCAGTGGGCACAGAAAGCAGAATCCTGGGTGATAAAGCATAAACAGGAAGTAATCCCTGGATAATGGAGAGGCACTTTTTATTTCTGTAGGTAATTTTCAAATGAGATAACTATGTTCTTCCTTTGGGCCAACTCTACTACTCTGGTCACCCGGAATGATACTAACTGGATAATGTAGTGCTCACAAATGTTTCTGAATACCAAATTCAGGCCTTTGGACATGCATACAGTACTTCACAGAATAGCTTAAAAGCCCACTTCCCTCATTCTAGCCTTTTCCATTAGATATATGAGGTGAAATCAAACAGGAATATGGAGTTTGATCAAAAAACCTTCGATGTCTGGTGACCTGAGTGAGGGCAGGGAGCAGAAAAAAAATGAGACATTGTGTCCAGTTTGTCAGAGAAGTGTGCGCTTCGTGAAATGCATAACTTACCTTCTTTGTCACCCTTCTCCAGAATTTGTTTTGAGAAACAGAAGGCCCACCTAAAAGGGAGTCCGGGATCTTTCTTCCAGGTGCTGACACTCCTATTGCAAAAGTCTGAGTCCACACTCACAAACCATCCTTCTTCCATTGTAACATCACCATCTACTCCAAGATTTCCCTCTTTACCCAGTCCTCCGAGACTGAGACTGGGCAGTCTTCCCATAGCCTGTTTCTTCCTGGGGCCCTGGAGGTGCTCCATCCAGAGTTCTTCCTGCTGGGAACCTTGGAGGTGCATCTAGGGAGCACTTGAGAGGAGAAGACCCAACACTGTAAGACAGTAGTCACAGCAAGTTCTAACACCTGCCAAGAGACTCCATCATGCTCTAGAAAGAGATCACAGTCACCAAGCCTCTTCCAAAAGCAGTGGGAAGAAGCACTCCCTCCCAGGTGTGATGCTTTCCATTCCACCTAACCCACAGCCACACTCCGCCATTTTCCCCACAGACTATTGCTTCATGTTCATGAATGGAAAAAAGGGAGAGTTGAGTTGCTGCAGGGAACAAAAGTTTCTTCATAGATTACTTTCAAGTGTGCCGACTGGGGACTTCTGTGTCCCACACGTCCTTCACTTTCATACATCAGAATGTGATAGCCAGAGGCTACCCGCAAGGTCATCTAACCTGAGATTCCCAAGGTAGAGGACAGAGCCTGCCTCTGTGTTCGTAGCACATGGCACACCTATGTCTGGTAAAAGTGCTAAGCACTGTAATTTCATCATTAGTGTTATAAAAGATTATTTTTAACTCGTATTGAAATAAGTAATGAAGTAGACCATCAAATCTATGCTTTTGTTGGTATTTTCATCCCAGATAAAGGATGGAATAAGCTTAAGCGGGACACATTAGTCAATTTAAATTAAAATACTTGAAAAACACTAATACAGCATACATTAAAATATGGAATTAAAAAGAAACCCTTGGAGATTTCAGAATGTTTATTTCAATGAAGGTTTATATTTTGGGATAAAAACAAAGAAGGGCCTTCTTGAAGTTTTATTGGGGGTTGGTAAAGGGGGAGTTTAGCCCTGACTTGGATTTCCACAGCCTTTTCTTAACCCCAAGCTACTGTCTTACTGGCTGGTTTGTCCTCATCACTTGAGTGACTCAGGGCCAATGCAGGCTATGCTAGAGGAGCTGGATCTATGCTCATGCAGCCCCGCTAGAGAAGTTGCCAGCACAGCCCCACTTGAGATGGAGTGATGCTGCTCTAGCCCCACTCTAGGTGGAGTCCAAGGAGAGGGAACAGGCCCTGCATGGTTGCAGACCTTAAATGTTGAAACCTTGGATGTAAGCCATAGAACATTAGAAGGACTGGGACCAACATCGACAACTGAAATCCAGGATATGCATACTGTATGACATTTAGAAAAAGGAGAATGAATAAAAGATGGCTCCTTTGATGTCACTGTTGGAATACAGAATCCCCCCAGGTTTGTTCTGTATTACAGCATACATCACTCTGTAAGAAATGTGTCTCAAGCCCGCAATGCCAGGTTCTCACATGCCCTCTCTTACAAACCCCAAATGTCTCATGTCTGAGTCCCAAAGTCTTCTATAACCCACTTAGATAAGATATAGCGCAGGAAAAAATGAATGCTGATTTTTTTTTATTTTAATCTGGTACCACATCTTCCATAAACAACTAACCCCGACTCCTTTATGCTATTTGGGTGGCAGAATTTATATCACAGACCAACACAAGCAGTTGGACAAGCAGTTGGACAAGTCTCAAATGCCAGTATTGAGACCTAGAGACTACCAGGTTCCAGATACTATTCAAGCACTTGGTCACAGCATGATATCAACGAATTGACATCTGACTCATCCCAAGCTAGTCAGCAACTTGACTCATCTCTAGCTATTCGAGGATGTCAGGCACAGTGTTAGAGGTATTAAGATTTGGGGGAATCAGAAATAGCAAGGCAGCAGTTAAAAGGCCCCTGTCCTTCCCAGATCTCTCCAAGACTTCAGACCTACTGACATCATCATCTCAGAAAAGCAAGAGCTCTGTTGAACTTCAGATACAGAAAAGTTGCTGTGATAAGGCAAGGTCTGAAAGCCTTCGTCCACTCTGAACCTCAGTAAGGGTGCAAGAAACCAGTTGGTTTTGAAAGCATCCTATACCATGCATACCTATACAGCAGCCAACTTCATCATTACTCTGCACTGGGGACCATAGTTCTACTTCCACTGTAATACATTTATTGTGAGGGTTTAGCTACAAAAGATCATTTTTTGCATATCCTGACATCTCATAAGAGTCAATGGTGTGCAGCAAAGTTGAAACCAAGCAGGGACCATCACTCTTATAGAGAAGAAAAATGCATATGATCAATACCCTCTTACAGTCTTCTGTCGAGTATAAGCATTGACTTGTTCTCACCAACATGTGTCTTCACTAAAATCATGAATAGCTCACAGAAATAGGTAAGAGTTCACCCGAATTTGGGGATGCCACAAGGCCTTCAATTTCTCACAAGAATGATCTGTGCTTTAAGTAATGATTATAATCAGCTCATAGGGATATGACTAAACTAATGTGTTAACATTTTTTTTTTCACAGTGAATACAAGAACTTAGCACTTATCCAACAGGTTACCATATTACAGTCTCTTTAAGTTCTAAAGAATTTATTTGATCAATTCACAAATTTTAGCCTATAGTCCTAATATGGCCCACAGCTTGCTTTTGTAAATAAAGTTTTGTTGGAAATCCATCATACCAATATATCTACATATATGGTATACCATATATACTATATATGGTAGTTTGGGAACTGGTTTGCCAAAAGTTGAGCCGATGGGACAGAGCTCACATGCCCTCAAAGGGGAAAAAGCTTACAAACTGCCCTCAAAAGGCCCTTGGTTTAGATAATATTTGTCCCTGCCAGTGTTCTCTCTGTGAGAATTTACAGCTGGTTCCATCTTCTATAGTGAAGTCTATTATGTCTCCAGTGAGAGCCCAAGGGTGCAAGTTTACAATCAGATTTAAAGGCTACATCAAGTCTGTAAGAGAATCCCCAAACTGATTGATTGATAGGGTACAAGAAAGCAGCACTGTGTCCTGGAGAAAGACAACAGCACCAGAATCAGAATCTCGGAGTTTTCCCCAATGTTAGCCATGAGAACTGGCAACTAGTTTATATCTTCCTTTGCTGTTTGTGATTGGAAGAAATAACAACCCTCGTTTGCATGGATACCTGGGCAGAAAAGGAATTCCCATAATGACATCACTTAGCTTGAGTAAAAATTAAGTATGCTAATGAAGTTGTTCCACAGAAGTTGGATACAGGATTATCAGCATAAACCAGAGGATACCTGCTAGGACACCTGCTAGGAAACCTTGTTAACAATGAAACGGTGGCCAATCAGGGCCTAGATGTCCATGAACACATGCCATAGTTTGTAATAGACCAATTCTGTTGCTTTCATGGCCCTAATTGCCTCTATCTTTTCCCTAAGCACAGATCCTTCAGGCATTCTGGAGGGGGTTGCTATGAACCCAGCTGCTTTTATCGTTCCCTGAGGTAGTGACCCCCTGGGTAACACATTGTGCACAGAATTGTTACAGGCAGTTTGCATAGTACTCAGAGAATTTACCTGGCTGATATTTACTGGGCATTTCCAATAGTTCTGGCACTGTAGGAAGCGTTTTACAAGAATCCCTTATGTAATCATCAAAACAGCCCCTTGAGTCAGATCTATTACCCTCCGTGTTCTAAAGAGAGTTTAAAGAGATAAAGCAATTTCCACAATGTCACTTAGAAAATTTAGTAAGTAATAGAATTATGATTTGAATCAGTCTCTCTGAGAGTGAAGCCCTTGCAGTAAACTATGTAACTGAAATTCAATGCTGTAGAACTTATAGGCTTAATAGGCTTCTCAAGGACTAGAGTTTACTCAGAGCCAATGCCAGCCTTGGTTGGATGCCTGGATCTCACTGTCTAAAGGAGCTCTTCACCTTTTAAAGTAGCTTTGAGATCATACTATGGTAGCAATTTGCTCAGTGCTGTCTAGACCTTCCCAATCCTCATCAAGTATAGGATTTCTGCTGAGCCAGCTAAAAGAAATAAAACTACATGGAAGTTTGGAAATCTAGACAAACATGACAACCCTGAAGCTACCTAACTCAAAGAATATTGTAGCAAAAATGAGTCTGGATAAAAGTGCCTTGAATCTGACTTCACATCTCATGGTATATTTGACTATTCCCTACATTTAAGTGTTCCCATCTAGAACATGCAGTAATTTCCCCCTATTTCACAAAATTTCTATGGAAAATTATTGGTGTTAGGCATAAAAATGATCTTGTAAACTGATGTGGATAAAATACAGGGGCTCAGTAAGCAACAACTTTGTTATTTTGAGTATTGGCTTTATGTGTATGTGTGCATGTGTGCCTGTGTGTACCACATGTGTGCAGGTGTTTAGTGTCCCAGAAAACCAGAGAGCATTAGATCACATCAAACTGAAGTTACAAGTGGTTGCAATATCCATGTGGATGCTGTGAACCAAACCAAGGCCCTCTACAAGAGCTTGAAGTGTTTCACTTTTTAAATATTGACTTAAACACTGTAAAGATTATAACTCCTACTCTTAAAAGGATCTCAGGTATTTGGGAAAAGCAAATACTCAAAAGTGTATTGTCAATTTCTGTAGGAGGGAGCTAAATTCCTGGACAGAATATCACATTAAATGGTTAAAAAGCAGCAGAATGTTTATGAAAAATCCTGGCTGTTTGTTATTTTCCTTGCTGTCTTGAAAGATGGGGGAGATAGAAGGTCTCACTGAAGTTTAGAATGCCCAGCAAAACTGAAAGAAGACAAACAAAATGAAAGTACTAGAGAGGAGACAGCTGGTTCACCTGACTCTCAGGTCTGCCAAGGGCTATCCTCAAACATCAAGTATGTGTAAAATGATTAAACGTTCTGTGAAAGTGGAGTCTTGTCATATTCAATTTCTATCTACTTAGTATCTTACAAGATGCCTGAAGCCCCAAAAACATTGTTAAATGAAAGAATCAATATTGAAATGAGCGAATGAGTCAATGATTTGTTTAAATCTATGGCAGGCCAGCAATGCTTTAGAAAGAGACATTTCTGGTTCCCAAGACTTTCCTGCAAAGGATGAAATTATATATAGAGAGAGAATCCAGAGTTCATTGTTACACTACTCTAACAATTTCAGAGTTGGAATCCCCCAACTAATCTCTTCTTTCCTTGCCAATAAGTCCAAAGCCAGCTGTGAGGAGGGGCAGTAGAAGCCAAGGTTAGCAGGTGGGTTTAGTGGAGCTGAACAGAATCTGAGTATCTGAGGTCAGCTGCCTGGTATAGCCTCAGAAAGCTCTGTATTCAACCATGGCAGTGGGTCCTAGTGCTCGTAGACTCAATACACCAAAGTAACAAAGGGGAAATCTATCAGATTGGGCTCAGCAAGGGGCCACAAAACAGCACAAGCTGCTCCATGAGTGCATTTAAGTACTAAAGGCAGGTTGATTGCTTCCCTTAGGACAGAGCTGGACTGGATGCTTCTACAAGTATAGACTAAAGCTAGTGAGATAATCCATGGTAAAAGTGCCTGCCTCAGAAATGTCCAGGTTCCTACTGGATGTGGGAGACCAAAATGAAGGTCTCCCACATGCTTATGGCCCTGCTAGCTTGTATTATATGCAGAAAAATAACAAATAGACTCCGCTTCAAACAAGGAGAATGGTGGGAACAAATGTGCTGATATTGTCTGCTCATCTGCACACACATGCTCTCTACTTGTATGCTTTAGTACACACACACACACACACACACACACACACACACACATGCAGACACCACCAACAAAAAAACTCCACATATTTTCACATAGAGCCTAGACTCTGCCAATGACCCAGATTCAAATTCTGGATCAACAAACTCATAGTCATTTACGTTAGGGTTTAGCCTGCCTATTTCTTAGTCACCTCTTCTGTAAAACTTGACAGTTACCGTACGTGTTGTATGGTGTTGTGATGCCAGTAGAAGAGTAAACGTAAGTTCGGAGTCTGATGAGTGTGGTGATGATGGCTAGTGATGGGGATGATGCTCACATTGTCTTTGGACTCTACACACAGCTCTTCACGTTAGATCCTAGTGTGATTAGCATGGTAAACAAACAAGCAGTGAACGCATCGTTGTTCAGCCTCTGTTAATTATATATACAGTACACTATATGTAATGTGTGTGTGTGTGTGTGTGTGTGCGTGTGCGTGTGCGTGTGCGCGTGCGCGTGTGCATGTGCGTGTATGTGTGTAGTGCCATGCACTCAACTTTTACATGGATACTGAGGATTCCAGATCAGGCCCTCATACCTGCGCGGCAGACGCTTTATCAGCTGAGCATCTGAGCATCTAACAACCCTTTCAGTCTATACTTATAGAGGCACCCAATTCAACTCTACCAACCGAAGTAATCGAGCTATTATTAGTAGTATTTTACCTATATTATATATTACATATTATTAACTGAGGCTAAACAACAATGCATTTATCATTTATATATATATATATATATATATATATGCATATATACATATACTTAAATTCTTCCAAATTTATAGAATATATATGCTGTTCCTAGCTGTGCCAGGAGCAGGGGTTTGTCATTAAGCCCACTCCTCCTTAGCCACAGCAAAAAGGAAAAGATTACACTTGATTCTGCCTATATCTACTTATGGGTTAACATGATATGAAACCTTTGAATAAACAGGAACTAAGGTAACCAGTTAGATCTGACTGCTTCCCCACACCCTTCCTTAGGAACTAGAATTAGAGAAAAGAAAAACAGAAAGAGCGGAAAGGAAGTTGGGAAAACTTTCAGGAGAGGTCACCAAGGAGGTGACATTAAGAGCAAATGGAACGCCAAACATATAAGATGATCAGAATATTAAAAATGTAACAGACAGTGGGCTGACAAAGGTGCTAACTCACAGCAACAGAATAGTAGGAATGGGTGTGAAGGAGCCAGGCTGTGACCCCGGAGGCTGAAAGCAACCTTCTAGTCATGAGAATCTGACTTTTGCAAATCTGCATTTTTTTAAATTTAATTTAATTTAATTTTTAAATCAGGAGAGTGCTATGTCTCCTGCAGCTGTAGCGGAACTCTATCGCAAAGCCCGAGTAAGGATCTACTCTCTAATGCTGGAAGGACTCACCAACGCACTCATCTTGCAGATGAGACAATGAGGCTTCCAGAAAGGTCAGTAAATTGCTTGAAGTGGTAAAATCAGCGTTAGAAGCCTCTGCCTCCAATTCTAAATCAAGAATTAGTTTATACGGTAGCCAGGCTCTGTTGGTACAGGGACACAGAAAGGCACTGCTTGGGAATAAGAGGGATGAGCCACTGAATCAGCAAAGGAACTCACACATAACCAAGCCCAGTGCTTCTTGGCAGGAGAAGAGCCATTCCACAGTGACAGGTGAGGGAAGCCTGTAAAACAAATCTTACTGAAGGCCGAGCATTGTTCCCAGTAAACCATGTGCCCTCCAGGTTTTGGCATAGCTGTCTTCCAAAGAGAGCAAAGCCATTGGTTTTTAAGAGCTTGTTGATTATCTTAGAGACTGTGCACCATTTTGTTAATGGATGGGAAAATATCTAGTGATGCCACTGACAGACACGAGTATGACCAGAAAGCCAGCCCAGTCACATGATGGATGCCTTGAATGGTGAGCAAATGAATCACGATCTGGCTTTTGTGAGTTTGACTTACTATTCCAGTTCTTTCCTTCCTGGCAGTGTAACTCATGCCTAAGCATTTCCATTTGTTTCTTGAAGATCAAAGGATTGGCCTTGCTAAATTGGGGCCTCCTGATTTGAATGACGTGAATAATATTGGCTGACTATAAACCTGCAAAAATGACCTTGATTCATGAGTTTGCTAACAAATTTTTATAGTAAATTTGCTGAGAGAAAAAGCACTGTCTCTCATGCCCACTTATGAAGTACCTATAGGTCCTGAGGACAACGATTTTGTGTTTGAGACCACTCCCCTATATCCTAGATGACTGTGTTCTAGAATGAATGGAACCCAGTTCAAAGCAAGGCAACGGTTGCATGACTGGACTCATCTTGTGCAGAACAGTAAGAGCTAAGATGGAGACTTTCAACACAAGGCTAGTGGGCAGCCCTGGAAACTGGAACCACCCACAGTTGGCTTTGGGAATGCTCCAGAGTACTTAGTCCCCAAATATTGCTTCACCAAAGTAGAACTTTCCTAAATTTCCATCTCTATTTAATAAACTCTAAAACTCTCTAGCAGTTCCAGCTGTCTCTTTTGTCTTTAAGTTTTGATATATATTTTTTTTTCAAAAGAGAACAGTACCTTAGGTTAGATGAAGCTCCCAGGAGCAGGGAGCATTGGAGACCTTTGAGTACACTGGCAGGCAGAGGTTACAGGAGCCTCTAGGAACATACCTAGGGGCAGTGTTCCTGGACAGTACTTAGTCCTGATTGATAGGCTTGTCCACATAATGCTCAGAAGGACACATAGAAGCTCAAAGACACCCCCCCACACACACACAATTATAAATTGTGCGTAGGAAGAATAACATTTAAAAGATGTTCTCTAGCATTAGGAATTACCACAACAAAAAGTAGACAGATGGTAGACAGACAGACAGACAAAACTGAAGACTAGTTGCTAAGAAAAACATAACCAACCTATGTGCATTTAGGAAATCTATTAACATTATCATTTTTAATTACAACCATGAAATATAGAGATAATACATTTATATTCTATTATGCACCATTAAACTCCTTTTACATACTTTAAGGAGAAAAAATGTGCATCATATGGTAAATTAGCAGAAGTATCATGTAGAAATTTAAATCCACACAGTGTCTGACTATCTAATGTAAATCGTGTCAAAGTCTATTCTTCTGTGGAGTAAACAATTTGCCTTGTTGCCGAAGTTGTTATTTTCTTAACAGTTGGCTTAAAGTTCACACTCAGTTTTAATTCATTAATTCTGCTACCACTTATTCAGAAGTTTGCAAAAGAATATGCTTCTGTACTGTCATGGTTCTAAGCATCAATTATCCTGTAAATTTTGAAATAAATCTCTTCAGCTAAGTTTGAGTCATGTAGGAGGTTAAAATATATCCTTTGACCCTCAAAGCAATAACCTAAGATTTCATGAGGGAAATCCAATTACTGCATGCAAGGAAGAAATGGTGACTCTTTTGAAAAAAAAATTCAAATTTTTAGGATGTGATTGAAAAATAAAAAGAAAGAAAGAAAGAAAGAAAGCTTTCTCCACGTTTTAAATTGCAAGGCACCCGGCTGGATTATTGGTCTTATGCAAGCCCCTGGTTTTGCTGATGACAGGTTTGTACCGGACACATTTGGAGGGAGAGCTTGCACTTTTTCCTTCATGTAATCTCAGAAGGATACCAAAAGGTACGTATATTGGACATCCTATCATCCCTTACATGTTGTGTTTAAAACGAAATGCAGTGAAAGCAAACTATGAAAATAAACGCCAGTCCCTGTATTAAGGCATAAGGCACCTGAGGAGAGTGTGAGTACAGGGAAACTTGAAGGTTTTCACAAAACCATCCATTCCTGCTGCACATATTGAAATATTTAGGATTGCATGTTAAGCTTTTAAATATGCAGCCTCTTAGAGAGCAACAGAGGGACACATCCATATTTTCATAATATCCTTAATTTTTCTCCCTTTTCAAATGATTCTACTTCGATTCAAGCTGGAAAAAAGCATCGTTATTGATCATTAGAGTTCATGGGAAAATAGCCCTGCTGTTGTTACTTCATTAGTAAGAGAGTAAGGGCGATATCTTCTATGTGCACATCACACTGCCCAAGACTATTACTAGCCAAAGGGTTTTATTATCTTTTAACATTTATCGGGCTTCTACTCCAAATGCCTCCACTAGCTGCCTACAGTACCTCTAAAGGATATTGTATAAAGTGAATCAAATACAGTCTACCTATCCCAGAGTCTCTTCAGAAGAAACCATCAGAGACTCTCATAACGACATCTTCAAACAGGATACCCTCAGGCTTGATTTCTGAGCTGAGGGCTGATCCTCACTTCAGACTTTGAAACTGTTTCTAGAGAAGCAGCCTGAGGACGGTGAGGTAGCATGTGTGGGTGTATGGTGTGGAATGGGAATGGGGCAGAGCAGGAAGGCCAGGTGTGTTGTAGGCTCCACTGAGGAGCCATTTTGACAAGGATGGGGAAGAAGGTGGCTATGGTCTGTTCACTTTGAGATCCCATGCCACAGAGGCGGTCAGAGACTTGCTAAATATCCATGGAGATGAGGCCTGATCCGACACAGAAGGCCAAGGTAGAGAGGCAAGTTAGAGGCAACTTGAAACTTGCCATCCTTGTTCTTCCCTTGTACCCCTTAAACCTCTGTTTCTCGAGCCTGGCTAAAAATGAGATATAGTAAACTAAAAGGAAGCTGAAGGAAATGCCCATTTTCTTTGGAAAATTAAGCGTTCCTGTTGTTCTGTGGTGGGGAAGTACAAGCATATGAAAGAGAGATCTGAAAGCTAGCTCCAGCTGTCCACTAATCCCTCCTCAGGGACCCTCAACACAGGCATTAATGTATAGGGTGTCTCATAGGTATCACTATAGCACAGTGTATTGCCTAAAG
>JADRCD010203645.1:0-30023 GCA_019843815.1 Montemys delectorum
CTCTCAGGGACCCAACCACCAATCAAGGACTATACAGGGTGGGACTGAATGTTCTGGCAGCATGTGTACAGTAGAGGATTGCAAATTCGATCATCAATAGGAGGAAAGGACCTCGGCCTTGTAAAGGTTTTGTGCCCCAGTGTAGGGGAATGCCAGGGCCAATAAGTGGGAGAGGGTGGGGTGGCAGGCATGGGGAGGCAAAAGGGGTTTGTTCTTGTTTTTGTTTGTTCATTTGTTTTTTGGAGGGGAACCTGGGAAAGGGAAAATTTACATGTAAATAAAGAAAATATCTAATAAAAAATAATAGAATAAAAAAATTAGTTATAGAGCTAAACACAGAATTCTCAATAGATGAATTTCGAATGGCTAAGAAAATTTAAAAGTGTTCACCATCCATGGGCTTTGGGGAAATGCCAAGCAAAACTACTTTGAGATTCCATTTTACACATGTCAGAATGGCTAAGATCAATAACCCAAGTGATAAATCATGCTAGTGTGAATACAAAGTAGGAGGAATACTCTTCCATTGCTGGTGGGAGTGAAAATTTGTACATCCACTCTGCAAATGAGTATGGTGGCTTCTCAGAAAGTTGGGAAATAATCTACCTCAAGAACCAAACATATGACTCTTGAGCTTTCCCAAAGGATTTCATATTCTGACAGAAGAATAGTTGCACAAACGTGTTCATTTTGGATTTATTAATCATTGCCAGAAACTAGAATTAACCAAGATGTCCCTTAATAGAAGAAAAATTAAGCAGAAATGTGTTACATTTACACAATAGAGTATTACTCATTTGTTTAAAAAAATGATATGCAAATTTCAGCAAAATGGATGGAACTAGAAAAAAATCATCTTGAGTGATGTAACCCAAACCCAGAGAAATATGGTGTGAATTTACTTTAAGTGAATATTAGCCCTTAAATAAATGAAAACCAAGCTACAATTCATAGACCCAGAAAGATTTGGAAAAGAGCAGTGTTCTAGGGGATTGGCATAGATCTATCTTGGAAAGAGAAATAGAACAGACTTTATAAGTTGTCTGGGGACCAGTATTGAAACAGATGGGATCAGGTCACAGGAAAAATGCAATGGAGGGAGAAAATAAGAAGATAAATGGTTGGAATTTGTAGGACTTTGATGGGAGATTTGTGTTTGAACCCTAGTGCACTGGAATCTATTAAAGTCAACCTAATGAGGACTCCTAGTAATTTGTCAATAGGAAATTTCAATGCCATCTTTTATAGCCAGGGAAGGCTTCCAGTGTAGGGGCTACATTGTATTCAATTGAGTTGTTGGACAAGGGGGTCATGGAAATCCTCAAAGATTCCAGGCTGTTGCTCAGACCAAATGTTTTTCTGCACACTTAGAGCAGTGCCCTTAGGGCAAGGAAAATGTCCCTAGCAGCACTAAACATGAAGCAGTCAGGCTTTTGCCTACATAGAGTCTTCAACCATATATTCTAATCTCTTTGGTATGGGAAGAAATTCTGCAGGATAACATAAGTTTAATGTTATCACCAAAACATTCAAAAAAAAAAAACTTTGACCTACAACTTCATATTCTTGTAAAATATGCTACAGCAGTGGTGGCACAGAACTTGTGGGAATAGCCAAACAATGTCTGATTTGACTTAAGGTTAAGAGAAGGGACACATACTTAACACTGATTTTGTAACTAAGAACAAGAGACTAGATAGCTCAAAGACATAAGATAGTACTAAACATAGCTTGTCTAAAAATAATTTATTATTATTATTAGAATTGCTATTACTATGATTAAAATAATTCCTAATGATATTGCACTATGCTCATAGATCAGTGCCATATCCTGTCATCATCAGAGAGGCTTTATTCAGCAGCTGATAAGAATAGATGTAGAAACCCACAGCCAGAGATTATGAAAAAAGAGAATCTAACTTGAAGGTCTCTATCAAATCCCTCTTTTCAGGGAATTCCACTGGAAAAATTGTAAGGATCAGAGGGGATGGAGGATACCAGGAGAACATCGACCACTAAATCAACTAAGGAAGGAACATATGAGTTCACAGAGATTGAAAGAGCAAGCACTGTCAGTACATATGGCTTCAATAGATCCTCTGCATATATTAGAGCTATAATGTAGTATATTTTATGGGACTCCTAACTATGACGATTGGTTGTCTAACACTGTTGCCTGCTCTTGGGACTCTCTTCCTCCTGTTTGGTTGCTATGTCCAAAATTAATATGAAAGTTTTTGCTTTTTCTTATGTATCTTATTTTTTCCTATTTGGTTATTATTTCTTAGAAGCATATTATTTTCTAGTAGACATAAATGGAGTGAGTGAAAACAAACAAACAAACAAACAATCCCTAAATCTCATTGTAACATTTGTGTTTTTCTGACTTAAACTTCACCAGTGAGAATGTGCTTATTAACAGCACCATTTTATAAGAAAATCTGGGTTAACAAAAGTCATGTTTTTCCCCAATATTATTATACAAATGAAACACAGAATCAGGCTTGCTGCTCAGGATTCTCATTACCAGTTCCTTTTCATCCCTAAAGTACTGGGTTGTAAACTTCTTCTGATGTCAAGTCAGACATGATAGAATACAGATAGGAAAAACTGCAATCATGGCTTTCAACCAAAAATAAAAAGCAGAGAATCAACTAGATGTGGGTCAAAGAGTGTCTTTGAACTCTGAAAATCTACCTCCTGGGAGGTACTTCCTTCTGTAAGACTGCACCTGCTAAACCTACCCAAGCAGCTCCAACAACTTGAGTCCAGGGATACAATTGCCTGTGAGTACCTTCCTCTCCCATGTCTACTTTCCTTGGTGTACTAATTAATTATAGGCAACAAAGCAACACAGTCAGGTGGAAATGTCCTGAAAGCTCTTGAGTTATTCATATGAACTGATATTTACTCACTTTAATTTTATTTTAGGAGTGGTTATAACTATAATGTTGTCTAAGATAGGGGTCATGAATATGGAATGAACTGTTTCACTTTGCTAGCCATGAGTTTTCTAATCTTTATTTAAGAATTTTAATATTTCAATCACTAGAGTTTTAAATGGGAATATTAGGAAATTTTCATGACTCTGCATGTTGGATACATTCATCAAACCTCTCAGCAAAGTTAATCATTATGCTTATAACCACGAAAAAAGTATAGTAAAACGTTGTGTTTGAAACTGGTTCACTTGCAAGAAATGTACATAATCCTAGAAAGGAAGATATTGAGGTCAGTGGGAAAGGCTGTGTGACATAATTTAAAATCTACTATTCTAGTACCAAGAATAAATCCTGTATTTGTTGCCTATTATATATGGAGGAAGTCATGACATCCTCCAGTGTCACACACAATGCACCTACTGAATTCTCCTCAAATCCATGCTTCTGGCTTTGGTGTTGCTCGTCTGTGTGCAGCAGTGCTTTAATTTCCTTCTGAACAGAATATACAGGACTTTTCCTGCCAATTCCTCAGCTTTTTTCAACTGGGTTAACAAAAGTCATGTTTTTCCCCAATATTATTATACAAATGAAACACAGAATCAGGCTTGCTGCTCAGGATTCTCATTACCAGTTCCTTTTCATCCCTAAAGTTAAAGATTACTTAACTAGATAATTCTCTTTACAGAATTATGAACTAATATCTGTTGATCATTAGAAAAATGCATTTGTTCTAAAATGCTTGTATTTAATAAGTTAAAATACAGAAAATAGGTAAGTGTAAACTAACAAGAATTCAAATACTCTTTCATGTAATGCTCTAGAAAACATATGAAAAGAAATTAAGAAAACCCATCATATTTTATGTTAGCAACACAAGAGATGATGGGTATGGTGATGAGTATATATTTTCTTTAGCTTACATCATGTATTATTATTATTATTATTATTGTTATTATTATTATTTATTTTCTTTTTTTTTTTTACACTCCAGAATTCATTCCCTCCTGGTCCACCCTTCAACTGTTCCACATCCCATACCTCCTCTCCGTCCCCAGTCTCCATGAGGATGTCCCCACAACCCACCACACCAGACCTCTAAACTCTCTGGAGCCACCAGTCTCTTGAGGGTTATGTGCATGTTCTCTGACTGAACCCAGACCCAGCTGTCCTCTGCTGTATATGTGTCGGGGGCCACGTATTAGCTGGTGTATGCTGCCTGGCTGGTGGTCCAGTGTCTGAGAGATCTTGGGGGTCCAGGTTAATTGAGGCTGCTGGTACTCCTACAGGGTTGCTCTCATTCTCAGCTTCTTCCAGCTTTTCCCTAATTCAACCACAAGGGTAAGTAGCTTCTGTCCATTGGTTGGGTGCAAATATCTGCATCTGACTCTTTCAGCTGCTTGTTGGGCCTTTCAGAGGGCAGTTTTGATTGGTTCCTTTTTGGGAGTGCTCCATAGCCTCAGTAATAGTGTCAGGCCTTGGGGCCTCCCCTTGAGCTAGAACCCATTTTGGGCCTGTTTCTGGACCTTTTTTTTCTTCAGGCTCTTCAACATTTCTATCCCTGCAGTTCTTTAAGTCAGGAACAATTACGGGTCAGAGTTTTGATTGTGGGATAGCAACAACATCCATCACTTGATGTCCTGCCTTTCTGCTGGTGGTGGACTCTACAAGTTGCTCCTCCCCACTCTAGCACATTTCATCTAGGGTACCTCCTTTTGAGTCTTAAGGGTCTCTCACCTCCCAGGTACATTCTGGAGGGTCCCTGCAACATCTGACCTCCTGAGGTTTCCTATTTCCATTCTTTCTACTGGCCCTTAGGACTTCAGTCATTTTCTTCCACCCAATACCAGATCATCTTTCCCTCTCCCTATCCTATCTCCTTTCCCACCCAGATCCCTCCTTCCCTACCCCCTTGTGGTTGCTTTCTTTCTTCTCCCTCCCAAGTGGGGCTGAGGTATCTACCCTTGGACCTTTTAGCTTGTTGAACTTTTTGAGTTCTATGGACTTTCTCTTGGTTATGTTACTTTTTTTTTGGCTAAAATCCATATATTAATGAAGTTCTAGTTCAAAATTATATACAAAGAGATGTCTTGAGCTCCTTGTTGTCCATGGAAAAAATGTATCATTCCTCAAGCAAGCTTTTCCTGGTGACCTCATTATTTTCTAAGTCAATATATCATACCACAATACTGTTTCTATTATATTTTAAGTTATATTGCTTATTACAATTGCTAGTATTATTAATCAAAATTCTTTAGAATGGGTTCTCTGATCCAGAGATTCTTCTGGCCTAATTTATATAAAAATTCAGAACTCATTAAATAATACTTGAAAATAAAGTATGTAATAAATATTTACCTTACATAGTATAAAACAAGACAAAGAAAATTATGATACAAGGTATTGATCACTATAACATGTATTATTTGCTCAGCATTTCATTTTGAATTTTCTCTCTTGTAAATATTCTGTTATATAACTATTTAAAAAATATAAGGATAGTTAAATCAGTCAGCGAGTAAAGATACTAAAATAAGATTGCTAAACAAACACTAAACAATTTAAAATTCATAACTGTAATTTTCACTTTATATAGTTTCATTTAGTTATGTCCAACTATTGTTTGAAGATATTAAATAGAAAACTCTGTTATCCATTCATAAGTTATAAATTATTCTGAGTAGTTGGAAAAATATCCTGTCTTACAATTCTGCTTATCCCAGAGTGAGAGACATCATTCTATCTACAGTATCCACAATGCAATAGGCTACATACACACCCAACTGTATTACTGGCCAGAAGTCATCTCATTGATCAGATTAACCCTTATGCCATCTGAATATTCTGCCTCAGTTGGTCCTGTTTTTCATTATAATACCTTCAGAAAACCAAGTAGTGATGGTGGCACTAAAGGGGCTCACTAAGTAAAAGATAAATAAATAAAGAATAAATTAAAAGATTAGACTTAATTTTAAAATATAAAATTAGATGTTAACATTACTAACATATACAGTGAGAAAAACAACAAAAAATATCAAGAAAAGGACACACACATGTTATTCCTGTTATAACTCCTCCAACAAGAAAGGGAATAAATAAACAAACAAAAAACCAAACCAAACCAAACAAAACAACAACAACCTAACAGTGTCCTACTCTGTACAGTTTCGGATTCAGGTAATACCCCCAGGATTTTGAACTGACTTCAATTGCTATCACTATAGGAGACATATTTCATATGAAGGGAAATGAGACTGAAGGGAAAGTCAAATTACATGAGATTTTCATACCATACCATGTCTACTATAGGTAGTGTTCATTCAAAATGGCCCCCCGCCCAGGGTGGTTGACGCTACAATGTGGATACACTAATTTACAGTATACCAGATATGCAAAAGTTATAATGTAAATCTGTGAGAAGAAGGACTTCTCAGAATAACAAGCTCCTTGTGTAAAGTGTCTGCTATTATTAGGGCTTACAGATAAACAAAAAAATAAGTAAGTACATAATTACAGAAATCAGAATCAGAGGAGTCTGATAACCTTCTACTTAAAACTTATGCATTTAGGAAAAGTGTTTGAATTGAGCCTGGGTGTGAAGGCCTAAAGAATGGAAGCACAAATTCCCACCCCAAAGAGGATGTGTGGACATAACAACTTAAAGATGATGTGTACTTTCCCCTTCTTCCTTCTCTTGCTTCATTAAGGCCTTTAAAGTGCTATTCTGTCCATAACGACCAGTCCAGTGAGTTATTTTCTCAGACTACAGAATCAAATGTTTGTGTCCTTAAGACACATGAGCACAGATACATCCAGCATTAATAGTTTACCTAATACTATAATTACCCCTTATCTAAGTCAAATAAACAGTGGCTGTTCACCAATTTAACAACCACCATTCTTACATTTGCAGATTTAGAAATTAAATTTGGTTAGTCCATTCTCAGATTTATTTACTTTAGGTGACAATATTCATAAAGGACATAAGATTATTCCTAAGTATAGAAGAACACTTATATCAACGTGTCAGTCCATTTCTCCCGGGGCAATAGCCTGGAAATTGAACAAGGCTGGGACAGACATATTGATAAAGACTTTAAAATGAGTTATTATAATAAACTCATTCAACTGTGTATAAAATACAAAATAGAATAATAATTATACATATTGTCAGAGTCTGCAATAGAGCTAAAAATAAATGCATGCATATTCTTCCCCAATGCTTTTTGCTATTTTTCTACTGCAACATAAAAACTATTCCTATTTCAGACCCTAGAAAAACTGAGTAGAATTGAATGCATGTTTTTGGTATGATTGGTTTTGATAAAGAATTTTCCAAGGATATAAAGGTGGTATTTTGTTTTTGTTATACATACAAGATTTGAAGTTGTAAAAAATTTCTCAAATAAATAAAATATTAAATTGAAAGTATGTTGTAAACATTTAGATATAAACTTTGTTAACATTTTATTGCAACTCTTTCATCCTTTTATACACACATTGGACACATAAACTTCTGTTGTGTAATAAACCTGGATTTTAGCTGGAGATAAATCACTGTATATGTTCACTTTAGTTATATACCTCTTGCGGTCCCTCTTTCTCTCTCCCTCATATATATGTACATAGACTATATACTTTGAAGACTTTTTGATGTGATTCTAAGTTATACCTGCCATCAATTCCCATAATTATTAATATTAATGGATAAAATGTCCTCATATATGAGTTAGTATCATTTTTCTTATTTGTAAAATATAACTTCAAAAGATGGAGAAATTTTGTGTTAGTAAAACATGCGTATTCTTGCATTTGGAGTTAAATAGAGATATTTGTGTTTTCCAAAATTTATCTTTCAAGCATTATTTTCTACTCTTCTTAAAACTTATAAAAATATTTCAAGAGGCTACCTTGTAAGAAAATATATATTTTGCATATACACATTATTTTTGAATTATATTATTGTTATCTGACATTGAGAATTGCCAGGTTCTTCACCCATCATCTAAAACAAAATAGCTGGGATAAAACACATGCTGCCTTCTGTGGTTCATATTGGTATGCAGATGGTTGGACTATTTAGACAGATGTTTAAATATGTTGGAAGTGGGGTCCAGTCTGGAAAAGTCAAGTTAATATGTGCTTGTCTTGGAAGCATATCTTTATGTCATTTTCTTTTCTGGCCACCTAAAAATGAGCAACAATGTTCTTTCATGCTTCTGTGATGGTCTTATGCCTCGCCACTACAGGGAACAATGTGACTGGTTATCTGTTGTGGGAAATTTTATAATAGAACCGGCATGTTCCCACGTTTGTGCAGGCAACTGTCTGCCCTGGCTGCCTTGTTGGCCATGTGTTAGTGGTCAATGGTAGACAGGGCGTCTAAGACATCTCCACCCAGCTCGCTAAGTTCCCACTGGCAGGTAGTTACTATGCTACCCCCATGCTTCAAAACTCCCACTGCCTTTGTGGTCCACATTTGGCAAACCCACCCTTTGCTGCTCTACCTTTCTCTCCTGAACCCAGATGAGCCACCGAAAATGCAACACAAACTTAGTTCAGAAACAATGGTAATTCAGTCTTGGGACACAATAAATAACACCTAATCTTGTAAGCCTTATCAAAATCTGATTCCTCTGGTGGCAAATCTGTGAGGATCCACCATGATACTGGAAATGCTAGCAGCTACATCTTATACATAAGCTGTCCCCAAAAGGACCTAACTCTCTACTGCTTTCTCTTGTCCTCTGTCCAACCCGGAAGTCCCACCTACTTGCCCAGTGATTGACTCCTTTATTCATTAGGGTATTGGTTCACAAGAAGCCACCTGAGTATGTGACTCATCCCTCATTCAAGACAACCTCTCAGCGGAGAGCAGAATTAACATAAAAATACAATCAGCACAGAAACATCCACAGCAGGTTGTCTATGGACTAGAATCACAAAAAGAGGGAGCCAAACTAAATTCTCAAAATAAAGTTAACTCCATTGATGAGAAATGTATAATCACTATCAGAAAATCCTATATATGGGTGAAAAAATTATATAGTATATTTGTATATAGTAAATTATATAGTATATTATATATATATTAAATATGTATAGTGATATACATACTAACATGTTTAACATTTAACATTTGCAGCATTTCAACATAGATCAATCATGTAGAAAATATTTTTCCTAACTTTCTGAATGAAATACTAAATATTTTCTGTTTTTTAAAAAAAAGTCACCAGTAGTATTGTTTCTGAAATAAGGGCAATAAAAATTTCTACGTGTTTTCAATATAAATACCTTTTTCAAATATTTGTCAGTCTGTCATTTGTCAAATCTACTGATGTGAGTTCAGTGTGTCTATATTTAGTCCAAATATGCTTTTTTTTCTCTCCCTTTCTCTTCCTTATATACCAGTCATTTCTGTGAGAGTCCTTCCCAAAGAGAGAGGTCCCTGGTATATAAGTAAAGGAAATTGTCAACCATGTTAAAAAGCCTTTCCAATGTGCCCATTTAAAGAAAATGGGAAGAGTTAAGCCAAGATATTTTTTCTAGCCTTCGTATGTCTTTATCTATGTTCTTGGAAGAACAGAGAAATATACAGGTGTGTGTGTTTTTTTTTTTTTCATCAGAAAGGCAAATGTAAAAAGAATGATGCAGATTAAAGAGTTTGTTAGTCTTTCCTCTGCATATTTTATTTTGTTTACAGCTTGATTAACCATGAATTTATTTACAAACAAGGGAACATAAAAAGTAAGTGAGTTTTACTTTTCACGTGATTTCCAAGTAGAGATTTAAAAATTAGTAGCATAGATATAGAAAGGAGCCACGGCTAAATTTGTGCTTTGTGTTTCAGAGAGACCTTACTGATGAAGTAGCCATTAACAAAATTTTTTGTTAAGGCCAACTCTAATGGAATGAAATATTTTGCATTAAATTAGTTGAATCTTTTATGCTTACAAAGCTTTAATATCTATTTTTGCACCCTATACTTTTATTTTTGACTGCATCTGTCTTTACTTTTTCAAAACATATTTTAATGGAATATCTCAGAATTTCTTTGCAAAAACTATTGAGTATATATGAATGTAATCTAGGTAAGTATCCAAGCTTTGGAGGAATTTCCTAGCAGCCTGTGTCCTTTTTTGCAACTTCAAGAAGCACTTCTGGAGCTGTGACAAATGTTCCCAGTAGTTGTGAGTCCTAAGTGAGAATGGACAGTAAGGGAGGGCTAGAAGGGTGACAACCTCAGGAATACAGGAATACAGGAGCACCACAGAGCCAGCCCTACCATTAGGCTACGGTTTGTTGCTTCTTCTTTCTCTCTCCTGAATAATGTGTTATATCAATCAGTTCACAGTCTATATCTTTCATCCCTGTAAAAAGAGTCTGAAAATTAATGTCTGAGCAGAATTCATGTTGGTTCTACATATGTTTACCAGTACTGAGGAAAATACTAAAAATAGTTCTTTCACTGTTTTTTTTTTTTCTTAAGTGCCTGAATCTGAAAAATTGTCTTTACAATGATTGCTTGATATTTTTCTTCAAATAAGGTAAATTGAATTCATTGTGCTTCATTCAAAGACTCCTTTTAAATTTACAAAGTCTCCTTTTAAATTTAGAATCATCTTTATATTTTGAGTATATTGTGAGCAGTTTTTATATTTATATAATACTTCAGGGGATTTTAGGTTTCTTGCAAATAAATATGTAAGTAATTATATACTTTGTGTAATGATGTGTGCACTCACGTGCATGTGTTTATGTGTGTGTGTGTTTGTGTTTGTGTATGTGTGTGAGTGTGTGTGTATGTGAGAGACAGAGAGAGAGAGAGAGAGAGAGAGAGAGAGAGAGAGAGAGAGAGAGAGAACACAAACATAAACATATATGCTATGGTGTGCATGTGAAAATTGGAGAGCACTTATTAGGAATTTAGTCCTCTCTTTCTCCCTTGCTGCTGAGTCAATATTGGTCTTATTATACTGCAGCTGCATATTGGAGCTTCAGGACTTAGTCTCCTGTCTCTATTTGTCACCTTACCTTAGTACTGTCAATGCTACAGATGCACACATTTGTACCTGCCATTTTATGTGGGTTCTGTGGAATCAAATCCAGCCACCCTGGGCAAGCACTATAAATCGATATCTATAACCAGGGGCTATAAAAGAGTTAATTTGAGAGTCACTTTTCATCAAAGTACTAAGAGAGCAAAATGAATAGTTTTTATAAGTAATTGAATGGTAGTAACAATCAAACCACCATCTTTACCATTTCTGGAAGCAGAAATCTGTGAGTGGAAATTAATTTCTTATAGCTTTCCCATAGGAAAAATAAATAAAATCTGTGGCGTCCACAAAATACTGAGAATGCAGAAATTATTTATGATATGTAGACATTAATCAAAGGCACACTTTGATCTGAAAATATTCATTATAACTAGATACTACTAGACAAAACTTTACTTATGTGTGTGCAAAACTGTGAAAGGGAAGCATATTTCTTAGTGAGCTCTTAATGAAAGAAACGGACTTCAAGGACCCAGCTATGAACAAATCCAACCTGTACTTGTATTCACATGATTTCCACAGCAGGGAAATAATAAGCCTGGTTTGCCTGGGAATTATGACACGAACAATGTAAAAGCAGTAAGTGGCCTCCTGTAGTAAGGCCACAGCAATACAAAAGCAAAAACACATATTTTCAAATTAAATAATAATACTTAGTTGCTTATGTTTGAAGCTTTCCTAATATTTTGAAATAGTAACATAAACTTTCTCTTTCTTAAGCTTTCAAGTATAATGGTCTGTGTAAAAAGTGAAATTAACCAGATTTTTGGCTTTCTGAGAAGTTATCTATACATTCTTTCAGTCAAATATCCCTTTTCCATTTTCTCGTTTGTTCTTTTGTTTTGAACTAGACACATACATACTCCAGGAGAGAGGTAAAATCAAGACCCTCCTCCCCTCTGCTTTTTGGGTAGTAATTATTCCTTTATTCATTTTCGAACTTCCAAAGTGACTAGTCACTAACTGGCTAAGGTACTTACTGTAAGTACTTCACTGAGAACTGATTTCATTTTATACAAGGATCTGAAAATCCTACTAAACCTAGGAGACAGAATTTTCTTCAATATATCAAATATGGGGTACTATGTTGATATTAAAATTTGTAGTGGCCTTAGACAAGTCAGCCCCTTTATAAAAGTGTTCCTTTTCTCGAGTAAATGGGAAAAATAAAATAAAATATCAACTTACTTTTTGAATTTCAGAATTAAATTTGACAATGTCTATAGTGTAATGTAAGCTAGCTTAAGAATAAACTTGATAAACATTTGCTAACTTCATTATTTATAGTATACGAGATGAGTTCTTTTTCCTTTATATATTTTTCATTTTTTAAGTTATTTACTTATACATTTTACATCCCAATATCACCCTCTACTTCCCATTACCTCCTCATGCAGATCATTCCCCCATTCCTCACACTGATTCTCCTTTGAAAAATGGAAGCCCCATCCTACTCCACCCCCTGACTCTGTCTATCACCACCCTTACCTCAGCAACCCCATACATGGTCCTGGTGTATCAAGTCCCTTAAGGACTAGGTGCACCTTCTCCCACTGAGGACAGACAAGGCAGCCCCACTAACAGAACTGGATCCACAGGCACGCAGGTAACAGATTCAGAGACCCCTCCCTCTCAAGTTGTTGGGGGAACCTGTGTGAAGACCAAGCTGCATATCTGCTACATATGTACAGGGATCTTAGGTCCAGCCAATGCCTGTTCCATGGTTGGTGGTTCAGTCTTTAGGAGCCCCAAATGGTTGAAGTTGTCTCTGTTGGCCTTCCTGTGGAAACCCTGTCCTCTTCGGGTGCTTCAGTCCTTCCCATAGCTCTTCCACAACACTCCACAAGACCCATCTAATGTTTGGCTGTGGGTCTCTGCATCTGTTTCCATTTGCTGCTAAGAGGAACCTTTCAGAGGACAGCTATTGTAACCTCCTGTCTGTAAGCATTAATAGAGTATCAATAATAGAGCCAGGGATCAGTTCTTGCCTAGGGAATCAGTCTCAATTTCTGGCAATCATTGGTTGGTCATTCCCTTCATCTCTGTTCTATTGTCTACATCCTGTAGACAGAACACATTTGGGGTTGAAGGTTTTTTGGGTGGGTTGCTGTCCTTATCACTCCACTGGAAGTCCTACCTGGTTACTGGAAGTGGCCCCTTCAGGATCCATATCGTCCACTGATAGGAGTCTCCAGCTAGAGTTGCCATAGATACTCTATGGCCTCCCCCCACCCAAGGCCTTTGTCACATTCTAGAGAGTGCTTCATCTACAGACAATTTCCATTCTATCTACCCTGCTATCCCTATACTTGATACCATTTTCCCCTAACAGGGTCCCATTCTCACTCCCTCTCCCTTCCAGTTTCTTCCATACTTTCACCTCCAATATCCTTTTGATTTTTCTTTCTGCAATAGATTCAAACATTCTACCTGGGGACCTCTTTGTTATTTAGCTTCCATGGGTCTGTGGATTGAAGTATAATTATTCTGTATTTTATGACAAATATCCATTATAAGTGAATACATACCATGCATATACTTTTGGGTCTGGAGTACCTCAGTCAGCATGATATTTTCTAGTTCCATCCATTTGCCTGCAAAATTCATGAGGGCCTTGTTTTTAATAGTGACTAGTAGTCTGTTGTAGAAATGAATACTATTTTACTTATCCATTCTTCAGTTGAGGGGTATATAAGTTGTTTCTGGGTATTACAAATGAAGCTGCTATGAACATACTTAAGCAAGTGTCCTTGTAGGATGCTGGACCAATTTGGGGTATAAAGTCAGGAGTGAGTCTTGAAGTAGAAGTAATTCCAATGTTCTGAGAAAATGCCAAATTGATTTTCAGAGTGGCTGCCCATGTTGGCACTCCCACCAGCAAAAGAGAAGTGTTCTCCTGGCTCCTCATACTTGCCAGCATGTACTATCCCTTGAATTTTTTAATCATAGCCATTCTAATGGTTGTGAGATGGAATCTCAGGGTCATTTAAATTTGCATTGGTCTGTATGTAATTTTTAATCGGGTAATTTGGGTTGGTAGAGACTAACTTCTTGATTTCTTTATGTATTTTGGATATTAGCTTCTGTCGGAAGATTTTTTTCCCAATCTATAGGGTGTTGTTTTATCCTATTAACAATGACCTTTGCCTTACAAAAGCTTTTCCGGTTCATAAGGTGTCATTTATTAATTGTTGATCTTAGTACCTGAGCTATTGATGTTCTGTTCAGGAACTTACTGCTTGTACTGAAAAGTTCAAGACTATACCTCAAATTCTGTTCTATTAGACTCAGTATATCTAAATTTATGTTGAGGTCTTTGATGCATTTGAACTTGGATTTTGTATAGAGTGATCAATATCAATCTATTTGCATTCTTCTTCATGTAGACATCCAGTTATAACAATGCTATATTTGAAGATACTCTCCCTTTTATCATTGCATGGTTTTGACCTTTTTTTTTTATATTAGATATTTTCTTTATTTACATGTAAATTTTTCCTTTCCCAGGTTCCCCTCCAAAAAACAAACAAACAAACAAAAACAACAAGAACAAACCCCTTTTGCCTCCCCCTCCCCATGTCTGCCACCCCACCCTCTCCCACTTATTGGCCTTGGCATTCCCCTACACTGGGGCACAAAACCTTCACAAGGCCGAGGTCCCTTCCTACTATTGATGAAAAAGGTCAAGTGTCAGTAGGTGGGTGGGTTTATTTTTGCGTCTTCAATTCAATTCTATTCATCAATCTGTATGTTTCTATACCTATACCATGCAGTTTTTATTTCTATTGTTCTGTAGTACAATTTAAACTCAGGAATATTAATGCCACCGGCATTTCTTTTAATGTTCAAATTTGTTTTAGATATCCTGGGATTTCTGTTTTTCCATACAAAGGTGAGAGTGATTTTTTTTAAGATCTGGAAATAAGTATGTTAGACTTTTGATGAGAATTGCATTGAGTCTGTAGATTACTTTTGGTAAGTTGGCCATACTCACTATGCTAATCATACCAATCTATAAACATGGAAGATCTTTCTATCTTCTGAAATCTTCCTCAGTTTACTCTTTCAGAGACTTAAAGTTCTTGTCATACAGATCTTTTCCTTGCTTGGTTAAGTTACACCAAGATATTTTGTATTATTTGTTGATATTGTAAATGATATTGTTTCTTTACCTCTTTCTTAGCTTGTTTATTGTTTGCGAAAAGGAGGGCTACTGATTTCTTTGAGTTAATTTTGTATCCAGCCTCTTTGCTAAAGGTGTCTATCAGCTCTAGAAGGTCTCTGCCAGTTCCAGAATGACTGACTAAGGAGAAGTATGACACAGTTCCTGCCCACTGATAGTCTCTGTACTAGGCTGACATTTAACTCAAAACTCTACCTACCTTTGTGTCTTTCTGACATTCTGGCTAATTAGTACAGCTGCCTTTGTTTTTTTAGGTTCATGAAGTCCCTCAAATAATTTGTATTGCATCCTTATATTTTGCATAGTTGAGAAATCTTAATTATATATTCTTGAACTCATATTTTCAGAGTTCTTTCTCACAGCCTGTAAGGCTTTCCTAAAGATCACAACATACACCATCCTTTCTGAGGAATACCAGACATACCTGGGTATCCTGAACTTGAGCTGCTTCTACTTCTAATGGAGTCATTAACCTTGGCAGGGAGAACGTTTCCAATAACTTTGGCAGGGAGAACATTTCCCAAAGGAGGAAACATAAAGTAAATTATTTAGATTATTATACAAATAATCTCCATGCCTACAGAAACCATCAACACTCAACTCAGTGAGGCCCACACCACAATGGCTTTGTTCCAGGGATGGAATCATGTCATACCATCCCTTCCATAGCCATGTAGGACTCAGCAATATTTTACTGAAAACAGACACTTGATAGGGTACATGATGTTTTGACAGAGTATAAATGGAACCCCATAGTGAGACGTCATTCCTGCATTGCTAAACCATGCAAGTTTTGCTTCTTCATTACTCTTTGTTTATCTTCACTGACATTTGCCGGTCTTCATTAGTCTTCACTTCATAGAGGGAAATGCACCAAAGAATTTCTAGTGATATTCTGCATAATTCTGGCTTATTAGGGTGTAGGATCACTCCAAGGAACTACTTCTAAACAGGTGCACAATACCCTTTTACTTTTAACATTCTTTCTTCTCTAACTCTGGTTAGTAGGTGGAAGGGAGATTGAAGTATTTAAGAACTCTAAATAAAACATGTTTTGATAAATCTAAGCCTACAGAAATCCTCCTTCCAGCTCTTTACTCTGAGGTCCTATCTGCCTTTTTTGCAGAGATGCATTTCTTGCATATATCAGGATGATGGGTTCTGTTCATGCATCCATTTTGTTACCCTATGAATTTTAGTGTGAAATATAGCCCATTGAGATATTAATGACCAATTACTGTTAATTCCTGTTATTTTGATGTTGGTTGTGGTAGTGTTTAGTGTGTGTTTCTCTTTTACTGATTTTAATGGTGTAAAATTACTTATTTCTTGCATTTTCTTGAGTATAATTAATCTCACTATGTTAGAGTTTTCGTTCTAGAATCCTATGTAGAGCTGGCTTAGTGGAATATCTTGTTTTCTCCATCTATGAGGATTGAATGTCATGCTGGGTTGACCCTTTGGCTAACATCTGTGGTCTCTTAAGTTCTACAAATCATCCATCCAGACCCTTCGAAGTTTGAATCTCTGTTGAGATGTGGGAGAGAGTTCTGATAGGACAGCCTTTATATGTTACTTGGCCTTTTTCCCTTGTAGTTTTTCATGTTCTATCTTTGTTCTGTATATTTAGTGTTTTGATTATTGTGTGGCAGGAGGATTTCTTTTCTCCTCCATTTTTGGTGTTCTCTAAGCCTCTTGTATATTTATAGGAATCTCTTTCTTTAGGCTAGAAAAATTTTCTTCCAGGATTTTACTGAATATATTTTCTGGTCCTTTGAGCTGGGAATCTTCTGTATATTTGTTTGCTTGTCCTTTTAATGCCTTTATCTCTTTGAGTCTATTTTCCTGTATTTCTTTAAGGGAATTATTAATTTCCTCTTTAAAAACCCTATAATATTTACAGCATTGGATTTAAGATCCTCTTCTTGGCCTTCTTGGTTTCATTGGGATATCCAGCACTCACTGTAGCAGAATTGTTATTCTCTGGTGGTGCCATATTGCTCTGGCTCTTGTTGATTGTGATCTTATGATGTCCTTTAGGCATCTATTTTATTTTCTGGTGTTAGATGGATGATCCTGATGAGAGCAAGACATTTTGGTAAGGAATGAAGAGACATGGCCCCAACAATGGAGGTCAGGGAAGCCTACTCTGCTAGTTGTGCCTCTGGCTGACACCATTGTCAAAGGATTGGTGGGGCAATTTTTCAAAATGGTAGTTCTAGGGGCTCCCACAAGCCTCCAAGGAAGAGCAGGATGCTTTTGGTTCCTGCAAGATTCCTAGGTACCAAAGGAGAAGACACAGGCAGACAGTAGATGACAGAAGACAGTGCAAAACTCACCTCTGCCAGATGTACTCCAGAAAGACCCTACTGGGGAGGGATTGATGGGACAGAGTTTCAATCCGGTTATTCTTGGGGATAAGCAGGCATCCTCAGGAAGCAGGACACTCTGAGGCTCCCACAAGGTGACTCAGGACCAAGGAACAAGCACAGATTCAGAGAATGTAGGTCAGCAGACTGTGTGCAACTTTTCTCTGGTTCAGATGTGAATACTTCCAGAAACAAATTGTTCTATGGGCATGAAATGGAACACTGCTAAGTCTTCAAGAATAGTTTATGAGGGAAATAAAGGTATGAAATCCTGCTAATTATTGTTTTTTTTATGAACAGAAATAATTTTAAAAGTGTCATCTGTCAATTGAGCTCGTTCAAATCTTAGCCTAATGATACTTAATTTGGCCAGAGATCATTATTAGCTAAGGGTATATTTCATTGAATCTTGTTTGTAAATGAATCATTAAAGATAGTTTGTCTCTTTGATTTCCTTTTCTAAGAAATTGCAATCTTACAATTAGTCTTGGTTGATGCACACTGTAACCAAATTTTCATTAAAGAAAATTAAAAAAAAAAAAAAGATGTCTTCAATAAATGGTGCTAGTCTAACTGGCTATCTGTATGTAGAAAAATTAACATAGACCCATATTTGTCACTTTGCACAAAGCTTCAAGTCCAAGAGGATCAAGAACCTAAACATAAAAACAGATACATTGAATCTAATAGAAGAGAAAGTGGGAAAGAGCCTTGAACTCGTTGGCACAAGGGGAAATTTCCAAAACAAAACTCTAATGGCTCATGCTCTAAAAATCAAGAATTGATGAACAGGACCTCATGAAGCTAGAAAGCTTCTGTAAGGCAAAAGATATAGTCAATAAGAAAAATCTGCAACCTACAGATTGGAAAAAAAATCTTCACTGACCCCACATCCCATAGCGGACTAATATCTAAAATATATAAAGAACTTAAGAAGCTAACACCAAAACCACCAAAAAACCCAGTAAAAAAATGGAGTATAGAACTAAACCTAGAATTCACAACAGAGGAATCTTAAATGGCTGAGAAGCACCTAAAGAAATATTCATATTATCTGTGACTATTGTCAAGGGTGTTGTTTCCCTAATTTCTTTCTCAACCTGCTAGTCCTTTGTGCAGAGGAAGGCCTGGCAAAAAACACCCTTCACAAAAGTCACAAATAATATAAAATACCTTGGTGTGACTCTAACTAAGAAAGTAAAAGATCTGTAGGAAAAGAACTTTAAGTCTCTAAAGAAAAAAAATTGGAGAGGATCTCAGAAGATGGAAAGATTTCCCATGCTCAGGTATTGGCAGGATTAATATAGTAAAAATGGACATCTTGCCAAAAGCAATCTACAGATTGAATGAAATCCCTATTAAAAATACAACTCAATTCTTCACAGACTTAGAAATAGCAATTTGCAAATTCATCTGGAATAACAAAAAATCTAGGATAGCAAAAACTATTTTCAATAATAAAAAAACCTCTGGTGGAATCACCATCCCTAACCTTAAGCTGTACTACAGAGCATTGTGATAAAAACTGCATAGTATTGGTACTGTGACAGGCAGGTGGATCAATGGAATAGAATTGAACACCCAGAAATGAACCCACACACCTATGGTCACTTGATCCTTGACAAAGGAGTTAAAATCATCCAGTGGGGAAAAAAGAGCATTTTCAACAAATGGTGCTGGCTCTACTGGCAGTTAGCATGTTGAAGAATGCAAATAGATCCATTCCTACCTCCTTGTACAAAGCTCAAGTCCAAGTGGATCAAGGACCTCCACATAAAACCAGATATACTGAAATTAATAGAAAAGAAAGTGGGGAAGAGCCCTGAACGCATGGGCACAGGGGAAAGTTTCCTGAACAGAATACCAATAGCTTATGCTCTAAGATCAAGAATTGACAAATGAGACCTCCTAAAATTACAAAACCTCTGTAAGGCAAAAGACACTGTCAATAGAACAAAGCAAAAACCAACAAATTGGGAAAAGCTCTTTACCAATCCTATATCTGATAGAGGGCTAATATCCAATATATATAAAGAACCTAAGAATTTAGATTCTACAGAATGAAATAACCCTATTAAAAATAGAGTTCAGAGCTAAACAACGAATTCTCAACTCATGAATATCGAATAGCTGTGAAGCTCCTAAAGAAGTGTTCAACATCCTTAGTCATCAGGGAAATGCAAATCAAAACAACCCTGAGATTCTACCTCACACCAGTCAGCATGACTAGGATAAAAAACTCAGGTGACAGCAGATACTGGAGAGGTTGTAGAGAAAGATGAACACTCCTTCATTGCTGGTGGGATTGCAAGCTGGTACAATCACTCTGGAAATCAATTTGGCAGTTCCTCCAGAAATTGGACACAGTAGTACCATAGGACCTAGCTTTACCACTCCTGGACATATACACAGAAGATGCTCCAATATGTAATAAGGACATATGTTCCACTATGTTCATAGAAGCCTTATTTATAATAGCCAGAAACTGGAAACAACCCAGATTCCCTCAACAGAGGAATGGATACAGAAAATGTGGTACATTTAAACAATGGAGCTCAGCTATTAATAACAGTGAATTTATGAAATTCTTACAGGCAATGGATGGATCTGAACCATATCATCCTGAGTGAGGTAATCCAATCACAAAAGAACACACATGGCATGCACTCTCTGATAAGTGGATATTACCTCATAAGATCAGAATACACAAAGTATAATCCACAAACCACAAGAAACTCAAAAAGAAGGAAGACCAAAGTGTGGATACTTACTTCCTTCTTAAAAGGGGGAACAAAATACCCATGGAAGGAGTTGCAGAGATAAACTATGGAACAGAGACTGAAGAAAGGACAATACAGAGACTGCTCCACCTGGGAATCCTTCCCATATTCAATCAACAAATCCAGACACTATTGTGGATGCCAGCAAGTGCTGGCTGACAGGAGCCTGAGATAACTGTCTCCTGAGAGTCTTTCATAGTACCTGACTAATACAGAAGTAGATGCTCACAGCCATCCATTGGACTGAGTACAGGGTCCCCAATGAAGGAGCTAGAGAAAGGACCCAAGGAGCTGAAGGGTCTACAGCCCCTTAGGATGAACAACAATATGAACTAACTAGTACCCTCAGAGCTCCCAGGGACTAAATCACCAACCAAAGAGTACACAATGTGGGACTAATGGCTCCAGAAGCATATGTACCAGAGGATGGCCTAGTCAGTCATCAATGGGAGGAGAGGCCCTTGGCCCTGTGAAGGTTCTATGACCCAGTGTAGGGGAATGACAGGGCCAGGAAGCAGGAGAGGGTGGGTTGGTGAACAGGGTGAGGGCCGAGGGAACAGGGTGGTTTTTTTGTTTTTGTTTTTGTGTTTTATTTTCTTTTATCTTTTCTTTTTTTGGAGGAGAAACTAGGAAAGGAGATATCATATGACATGTAAGTAATGAAAATATCAAATAAATAAATAGAAAAAAGAAATATTCAAATTCCTTAGTGATCACACCAATCAGAATGGCTAAGATCAAAACCTCAGGTGACAGCACATATTGATGAGAGGAACACTCCTCCATTGCTTGTGGGATTGCAAACTGGTATTACCACTCTGGAAATTAATCTTGAGGTTCCTCAGAAAATTGGGAATACATCTACCAAAAGACCCAGCAAAACCACTCTGAGCAATATACTCAAAAGATGCCCAACCATGCCATAGGGGCACGTGTTCCACTATATTCCATGATTTTGACAGCCAGAAGCTGGAAACAACCTGGATGTCCCACCAGAGAAGAATAGATACAGAAAATGTGGTTCATGTACACAATGGAATACTACTTAGCTATTAAGAATGAGGACATCCTGAGTTTTGCAGGCGAATGGATGGAACTAGAAAATATCATCCTGAGTAAGGTAACTCAGACTCAAAGGACATGCATAGAATGTGCTTAATAAGTAGATAATTAGGCAAAAAATGCAAAATACCCAAGATACTGTCCACAGAACACAAAAAGATCAACAAGCTAAAGGGCACTAAGGCATCCTCACTTGGGAGGGAGAATAAAGCAATCACAAGTGGGAGGGTGTGAGGGACATGGGAGGGAAGTGGACAGTGGAGGCAGGGTAGGGGGGAGAGGGGAACCAGATCAGGTATTGGGTGAAGGAAACGGAGTGAAGTGCTGAGGCTCAGCAGAAACAATGGAAACATGCAACCTCAGAGGTAGGAGGCTGGGGGGACCCTCTAGAATGCACCAGAGACTTGGGAGATGGGAGACTTTCAGGACTCAAAAGGAGGGACAGTAGACAGGGCATCAAGTGAGGGATGGGGTTTCTTTCCCATAGTCAAAACTCTGACCCATAATTGTTCCTGTCTGAAAGAACTGCAGGGATGGAAATGGAGAGGAGCCTGAGAAGGTTCAGAACCAGGCCCAACGTGGGATGCAGCTCAAAGGGAGGTCCCAAGGACTGGCAATATTACTGAGGCTATAGAGTACTCACAAAAAGGGACCTATCATGACTGTACTCTGAAAGATCCAACAAGCAACTGAAAGAGTTAAATGCAGATATTTACACCCAACCAATGTACAGAAGCTGCTGACCCCTGTGGTTGAATTATGGAAAAGCTGAGAGAAGCTGAAAATGAAGGTGACCCTGTATGAGGACCAACAGTCTCAACTAACCTGGATCCCCAAAACTTTTCAGACTCAACGGACATGCATGGTATGTGCTTAATAGGTGGATAATTAGGCAAAAACCTAAGGACAACCAGTCAGGCAGAACACACCAGCTGACATGACACCCCCAACACATACACAGTAGAAGACTGTTGGGTCTGGATTCAGTCAGAGAAGATGCACAAAACCCTCAAGAGACTGGAGGCCCCAGGAAGTTTAGAGTTCTGGTGAGGTGGGTGGTGGAGACTTCCCCATGGAGACAGGGGACAAGGAGGAAGTATGGGATGTGGAACAGTCAGAGGATAGACTACTGGGAGGGGAATAAAATCTTGAGTGTAAAATAAATGAGTAAATAAATAGATTAAATTTAAAAAAAAAGAAAATTGAAACTGTGAGTTACAGTGAAGAAGGCATACTCTAAAGATGTGTGCATTTAAATATTATGGTAATTTCTTTCTTACTTTTAGTTTATTTTGGCAATCAAACACACCTTCTATGGGACATTAAACACAGTCACAGATTAGCCAGGCTGTAGAGGAGAAGGAGAATTTGTATGTATTCCACATCACTGGGCCATAGTCATATGACCATGACATTTCATCTAAATTCAGGCATGCTCCTGAGGTATCTGAACTAAAGCAACACAATATTTTAAAATTGTTTCTATAATTATTCTAAATATGGTTAAGAAAGAAAAGTGTCAAAAATTGAGGAATTGTAGAGAGGGCGTCTCTGGAACCACAAGATGTAGATATAAATATACACCCTAAGAAGGACATTTTCCAAATCAGTTAGGTTACTTCATATCCAAACACTGTACAGTGAAGTAGCACCCAAGTGAGTCAATGAATAATGAATTTGAAACTAAAAATCAGTCTTAAGGGCAGCGCTTCCGAAAAATGACACCATGAGCATCCTCTTTCCTGTATTTTCTTAGGAGTTTCTCACAAAGTCTTCCTTCTTATCTCATGTGCAATTCTGGAGGACCAGAATCACCTCCTTACAAGGTGGTATTATTTCATTATAATTACCTTTACAGTCCTGGCAAGGGATTCTGCTTAGTTTTCTGAGTTACAATTCCCTCTTGACTCTGTTTAAACTGTCTTTGGATTCATAGGTCTGGAAAATTTAAACAATCCAATTTAATGAAAAACAATTTTCATAGCCATCTGGCAATGGTCTGGGTATTTCTAGAAGTTAACTTTTTGCATATTAAACTTCTAAAAGAAATAATTAAATCAGCTTTTATAATACTCACATGAATACACTCAGCTTTGTATGTTCCAACCAGCCTACTGATTTGTGTATATGTTGCACGTCCTTGGGAGGTTTTGAGTGAAATGGATCATTTATATAAATTATAATCGGAGGGGTATGAGTGCTAAGAAATTTGGAACAGCCTCTTGAGTAAGGTAGATACTTAGAGACCAAGAAATTAATCTCATCTTCTTGGACTTTTTCATGGAGGCAACATTTAAATCAATTAATTATAATTTAGAAAATTTTCAAAGCTAGAATGCTTTCAGAATGAAAACTGTTTAGGTAATTACAAAGAAAGTTCTTCCTATTTAAAAAGATATTTTCACAAAGTAGCACCTTATAGGCTCCTTCAATTAGTGATAAATTCTTTCATAGTTACTCTCAATGACAATGTCAGAATTGTCAAAAGAATTAAACATTCATTGATCAGTACAAATTGAGTTTTTTGAGCCACAATTTATTGTCTCTTGGAAACAAAGAAATATGCTATCCTATTTTTCATTTTCTCCGCTAGACTATAATTTACAACTTTGCTAAATAATACGTTGTTAAGATAAAACTAAAAATATCATAAACATATACAAAACTCAATTGAGTAGAAACTTGTAGTTTGATGAGAGTATTAGTTAAAAGAATTGATTGTAACTATTTATATTTTGGCATCACTCTTATAAAATCTAACACAGTCAGGCGTGGTGTCCCACGCCTTTAATCCCAGCATTTGGGAGGCAGAGGCAGGTGGATTTCTGAGTGTGAGGCCAGCCTGGTCTACAGAGTGAGTCCAGGACAGCCAGGGCTATACAGAGAAACCCTGTCTCGAACCTGCCCACCCCCAAAAAGATAAAAAAAAAAAAGTAAAAATCTAACACAAATAAACATCTAGAAAATATGATAATATCCAAAGCAGCCTCAATTGTTAAATTCCCATAAGACATTCTTGGGAAGCAGTGCATGCTGTATGGTCATATTCATGACTCTTCGAACTCTTCTTTCCTGATAATTCTGCAATTCTGGATGTGATGATAAGCCATACTCTACATGTTTATCCATATTTCTTTTAATGTAAAGAACTATCACATTCAGTGAGTTGAGTTGATCAGTTACTGATGTGAGTATTTAAAGAGGAAGCATACAAGCTTTTCCTCTTCATGGAACCACTTAAATATTTTAATAGATCTAACTGCATTGAAAAGTATATCCTTTTAAAGAATGCAGTGCTTATCAAAACAAACAAAATTTCTTTATTTTCAGTCAAAGTCTTTAAAAATTTAACTCTCGGGAAGGCTAAATACATTTTATCTCTGGTTTAAGAAAACATATGAAATGTTAAAAAGCTAACATCCATCATATTGATGTCTTTGAATCATGAGGTACATTTTTAATTGTAATTTAAAGCAATAGTTTCTTAAACATTTGATTGAGTTGACAAAACATTAGCCTTTTAAGGAAATAGTTAAGATAATGCAATCAACAAAAATTGATCTAAAGAGGCAATGGCCTTTCACAATAGAAACAAATGTAAAGTTCTCTATTATTTTATAATGTTCTTCAAATCCTCGTTTTCTTTACATTTATTTATTTTTGTTTTTTTTTTTTTACCTTTATCCAGCTAATAATCATAGGGAAGCACAAAAGAGTTTTCTGTCCCTGCAGTTTATCACTTTTATACATCATAATCCTCTCAGTGGAATTATAATCATCTCTGTAGGAATTAAGTGTGATGTCATTCAAGATTATGACATTACGTGAGAAACAGACAACAGTAACTTGAATATTATTAAGGGCAAACATCTCTGCCATATAAAAACAGATTGTGTACATACAGCATGTCTGTTATGAATGGGATCAAATTAAATAATAGTAAACAAATGGAGAAAAGTATTGCATTTCCATAGATTAAATTTTATGATGATTTTAATTGTAAAGTTTTACCGATCCACTGAATTCAGATTGATTTGGGGACATTTAAATGAGAAGGATCACAGATGTACAATTTACTTTATTAGTGATTGTCACACAATTTGACCATATCATGAACAAAAAGCTAATTCTAAAACTCTGACAGCAATTTTTTGAGCAGTTTGACAAAATGCTTTTATCCCATTCCGGCTTCTGAAGCTTCTGGTTGACTAGTTCCCAAGGAGGCTCACAGTACTGGGATTTACAGAGCTCTCAGGAGAGTCTCATATGATGTCAAGATGGAGGATCATTGATGTGTGTAATGACACTCAAAAGATAACATTGTTTGAGAAACAGTTCTTTCTCTTTTTTTTCCCTACAATCTACTGATAGAATTTCAGACAAAATCACAATTTTAAGTTTGGTTTGTTATCATTTTAGCAGATGGATAAATCCCATTTCATTATTTAGTTTTGATAAGATTTTATTAATTTTTTAGAAAATATTTTTGATTCATATGCATGAGAATTTTCTCTGCATGTATGTCTGTCCAACGTGTATGTGTATTCCACCCAAAAGCCAAGAAATGGAACTGGATATACTGGAAATGGACTGTTAGGCAACTGAAGCCACAATGTAGGTGCTGGAAATTAAACCTAGTTTCTCTGGAAGTAAAGCAAATAACATTAGCTGCTGATCCATTTCTCCAGCAACTAGACTCTAATTATAAAAGTCAGATTTAGGTTGAGTATAAGTACACATGAGAACCTGGACCATAATAATAAAGCATATTAATTAACAGGCAATAAAATGGCAGAATAAAACATAACATGACACAAAAAGGTCTATCGCTAGGAGTATCTAAGAGGGCAAATCATAGAAAAGACACCATGTTTCAACTGTTTTATTATTATAGTTAATTTAAGCATTAGTCATATTTAATGCCTATCTCATGAAAGATATTGAAAAAGAAAAGTCAAAAAGGGAAAAGAAAGAGTGGAAAGACTTTTCTTCCTTGCTGTTATGTATACTGGATGGGTTTCTGTCAACTTGAGACAGGGGAATGGTGGGAACCCAAAAGACAAAAAGGTCTCCAAATGATCAGACTGTACAGAATTCTTTTCCTAATTATTTTTAATTGTTGTCCATTATTTTATTTCATTCATTTTTTGAACATTTTATGGGTTATTTTATTTATTTTCATTTCAAATGTTAATCCCCTTCCAAGTTTCCCCTCCACAAACCTCCTATTCCCTCCCCACTCCCCCTGCCTCTATGATGGTGCTCTCCCACTTGCCTACAGATTCCTGTGACTCCTGTCTCAGTGCCCTAGCATTCCCCTACCCTGGCTCATCAAGCCTCCAAGGACCAAGGGGCTCCTCTCCCAGTGATTCCAGATAAGGCCATCTTCTGTTACATATCCAGCTGGAGCCATGGGTTCCCCCCCCCCCCCGCCAAATATGTACTCTTTGGTTGGTGGTTTAGTCCCTGAGAGCTTTGGAGGGTCTGGTTGGTTGATATTGTTGTTCTATAGGGCTTGCAACCTATAGGGTTGCAAACTACTTCAGCTCCTTCAGTTCTGCCCTAACTTCTCCAATGGGGTCCCTACACACTGTCCAATGTTTGGCTGCCTGCATCCTCATCTGTGCTGGTGAGGCTCTGGCAGAGCCTCTCAGGGGACAGCTTTACCAGGCTCCTATCAGCAAGTACTTGAGTATTTTATTTATTTACATTGCAAATGTTGTCCCTCTTCCCAGTCTCCTCTCTGAAAACCACCCACCACATCCCCCATCCCCTTATCCTCTAAGAGTCCCCATCCACCTACTCACTCACTCCTGCCTCACTCCTATAACATTCCCTTACTCTTCCATAGGGATCCCCTATGCTCAGTCCAATGGTTGGCTGTAAATTTCTGCATCTGTCTTAGTCAGGTGCTGGCAAATCCTGTCAGAAGACAGATATTCTAGGCTCCTGTTTGCAAGCACTTCTTGACATTAGCAATAATGTTAGGGTTTATTTTCTGAGGATGGGAAGGAACCCCAGGTAGGGTGGTCTCTGGATGTCCTTTCCTTTAGTCTCTGCTCCATTTTTTGGTCCCTGCATTTCCTTTAGACAGGGACAATTCTGGGTTAAAAATTGTGAGATAAGTGAGTAGTCCCTTCCTTCAACTGGGGTCTATGTCTATTATTGGAGGTGGTCTCTTCAGACTCTTCTTCCACTTTGTTGAGTATTTCAATTAATGTCATCCCTACTGTGTCCTGGGAGCCTTTTGAGTCCCTGGCATGTGGGACTTTCTAGTGCTTTCCCCCATTCCCTGTCCCTCATTGCTACAGATTTAATTCATTCTCCTGGCCCTCTGAACTTTTCTCCTTTCTCTTCCCATAGTTGATCCTGTCCCCCTTTTTTTTCTCTCCCCTTCCCTTCTCACACCTTCCCTTCTCTATACCTCACATGATTATTTTGCTCCTCCTTCTACGTGGGATTGAAACATCCACAATTTGGTCTTCCATCTTGTTAAGCTTTATATTGTCTGTGAGTTGTATCATGGGTAATCTGAGCATTTGGGCTAATACTCACTTATTAGTGCATACAATGTATGTCCTTTTGGGTCTGAGTTACCTCACTCATAATGATATTTTCTAGTTCCATCAATTTGCCTGAAAAATTAGTGAAATATTTAATAGCTGAGTAGTATTCCATTGTGTAAATGTACCACATTTTCTGTATTCATTATTCCATTGAGGAACATCCGGATTTTTGACATTTTCTGGCTATTTTATATTTAAGGCTGCTATGAGCATAGTGGAGCATGTGTTCTTGTTACATGTTGGAGCATCCTTTGAGTATATGCCAAGTAGTGGTACAGCTGGGTCTTCATGGGGTACAGAGCTAAACAGAATTTTCAACTGAGAAATTTTCATGGCCTAGAAACATCTAAAGAAATTCTCAGCATTCTTATTCAGCTAGAAAATGCAAATCAAAACCACCTTGAGATTCCATTTTATACTAATCAGAATTGCTAATATCAAAAGCTCAGGCAACAGCAGATGCTGATGAGGATGTGGAGAAAGAGGAACACTCCTGCATTGCAAGCGGCTTTGCAAGCTGATACAACTTCTTTGGAAATCAATCTGCCAGTACACAATTCTATAGTGATTTTTTTGAAATTAGAAATTCATGTGAGAGGTTCCAATCCATTGTACACAGTGCCACTCCAAGACTGGTGGTTCTAGGTTCTATAAGAAAGCAGGCTGAACAATCTATGTACAGCAAACCAGTAAGGAGCACCCCTCCATAGCGTCTGCATCAGCTCCTGCCTCCAGCTTCCTGCCCAGCATGAGTTCCTGTTCTTAAGGCTTTTGATAATGAATTGTTATCCTACAGGTGAAATAAGCCCTCTCCTCCACAATGTGCCCTTTTGTCATGGTGCTTCATCCAGCAATAGACACCCTAACTAAAATACTTGTGATGTATTGATTAATTGGTTGGTTTTAAGTATGATTAGAATGTACTATACACATAGTTGAAATTGTCAAAAATAGGGGTTAACACACCTCAACAGGACAAAAATAAGATAGCTGGTTGATCTATAATCTCATTGTTCTTACTCAGACAGGTTTGCATAGAATTATGTTACTAGATTATAATATCTATACAGAGTAGAAAAAAGTGTAAGAAAATGGAACAGTATGATGAAAGATGGTATTGGTCTATGCATCCAGAAAGCACAATGTTTGACACTATCACAGAAGAGTTCTAATGTTGAACATCATGAATCCATCTTCAGCTAGTGAACAATTTCTTATTGATACTATTTTTATATAGTATGAAAAGTTAGAGTTACAGAAATTTTATCTAAACTTTTCTCCTCCTCTTCCTCCTCTCCTTCTCTCGCTCCTCCTCCTCTCCTTCTCTTGCTCCTCCTCTTCATCTTCTCTTATCCCATACATCACAGCTCAAGCTTCTTTCCTTCTCCTCCTTCCAGTGGTCTATTTTGCCTCAACATCTTGCACCTCATTGATCCTCATGGTTTATTCAATTGAGCTAGGGCTGGCTAGGCTATTGTTCAGTTCCATGTAAGTCCTTCCCTAAGTTTCATGCTTAGTCAAAGATTGTGATTTTCTGAGAAGAGAGGATAACTAGTCTTCTAGAAGGTATATAAGTAGATTAGAATCCCTTCTAGAACCCCCAAGCAAGCTCAATGATCCTTTTACAAGGCAACAAAGGAAACAAGAATTCCTGCTATAGCAATGAACACATAGATCCTTTAGGATGGTAGAACTTAAGAGACAAAGGACTAATGTCCTCATGAGAATAAATATCTCACGTAAACTTTTCTCTAGGTCCAAAAACTCGATGAAATTCATAATAGTTCCATCTCTTGACACAAACTTCATAAGGATGAACTATAGGTAATTAAGTACTCACAACTGGAATGTAATCTTTAGCCCTTGAGTAAAGGAAGCCTTATCCCTAAGGTTATCCCAACACAGTAGACCCATCTAGAATGGTAATATAACAGAACGGATGGGAAATGTCTATAACAGGAATTCCATGAGATAACATAATAGCAAATCTGAATTTCATACTATCTCTCTCTCATTCTCTCTCTCTCTCTCTCTCTCTCTCTCTCTCTCTCTCTCTCTCTC
>JADRCD010203648.1:8694-20888 GCA_019843815.1 Montemys delectorum
AGGAAAGAAGGAAGGAAGGAAGGAAAGAAGGAAGGAAGGAAGGAAGGAAGGAAGGAAAGAAGGAAGGAAGGAAGGAAGGAAGGAAGGAAGGAAGGAAGGAAGGAAGGAAGGAAGAAAGATGAGACTAAAAATAGCCACAGAGGCTAAGAGACCAAAAGTATTGGTTGTTACTTGTCAATTTTACCACATTTAATACTGCTTGCCAGTCTTCAGGCAGCAACCAGGAAGTCACATGAAACAGTATGCAATTCTGAACTGAGAAAAAGTGGACTTACATGAAGAAATTACTTGAATTGATTTTTTTTCAGCTAAAAGATTATTCTAATGGTAAGGATTGGGTATACACTATAATAGAAACGTTATTCAAAACAAAGCAAGTAGATATGCAGAGGGGATGGATTTACAAGCTATTTGGGAAATGAACCAGTGATGTGTGCTTTACAATTAACAGTAAATACATAGAGCTATGATGATGGTTCCTATAACTCGGATTCGGGATTGCACAACAGATTTACATGGACTGAAAGTTGATATGAAGTTTCCAGAGATTAATTAGAGATGATATATCCTCTTGAATTCATTTTGAATATTTTGAATTTAATTTGTCTTTTCATTATTCAGCAAGAAATATCCATAATTAGCTTCATATATCAAAAATTGAAACCAGTGGTATTGGCTACAGATAGGTGTTTGAGACTGACTGGTATGTACTCTAAAGCTGGTACCAGGGAAATTACATGAAGTTATCCAAGATAATGTGTGTGATGAGAAGGATGCTAAGCATGGAACTTGTACAGTGGCATTATTATCCGAGTACCAAGACTACTGTTCAAAGCAAAAGAAGGAAATAAGGGTGTAGATGTCAGCAGGAACCATGGAAAAGAACTTTCTGTGAAAAAGTGACAAGGAACTTGAACTTGGTTAAAGTTTACATTTCTATAAAAGAAATACTGTCTCTTACTCTCACACATACAGTCTAATGTGTCAAATGAATGTACCCACAAACCACTGGGAATGAGTAGGAAAAAACATGGAGAAAATATGCCATTGATATGTACAGATAAGGTCATGGGCAAAACAAGTTTAAAATCTACATAATATGGGGTTTCATAGTTTTATTTTCAATTCAACCATCTAGAAAGAGAAAAATCAGAGGTGAGAAATAAGAGATAAACTTTAACTAAATAACAATATATCAGGTTTACTCCAGAATTTTAAATGGGTCTAGTACTGTGTGGTGTTAGTAAAATGTGCTCAAGATTATGAGACATTAGGAGAGTTATTACGATGTCATCATTCTCACCTTTGATAGTCTAACATGCAATGATGTTTTAAACAGATACTGGCCAGAGTGGCACACACTTGTACTCCCAGCACTTGGTAGGAAGAGGCAGGAAGATCGCTGCATGCTGCAGAAAGTCTGAACTAAATCACAAGTTCCAGAAAAATCAAAGTAACTTAAGAGAACTTTGTGTCAGAAAGAAAAAGAAAAAGAAAAATGTAAGATAAAGAATGGGAATGTTTCCCCTCAACATGTGAAGGATGTGATCAAGGCTCACGTGTCTTGCATTCAAGTCTGTCAAAGCTGCACTGAAAAGCACAGTACTTTCTAAGTTTTCTGACAGTACAGCTTTGGTGAGATCGGTTGATCGCTTTCCTTCTGAGATTGAAGGACAGACATACACCAGTTCAACCTGCACTTCCTAAATGTTCTCAAAGTTGTACAGTTGTGAATGTCCCCTGGTATTAATGAATAGTTACCCCAACTTACAAAAATACTATTTTAAATCCAATTAACATTCCAAAGAAATAAAGTTTATGTCTGGGAGCAAAGTATTTCGCTCTGATTAATTATCATTCAATATTTATAAAAGTCTACGTTTCTGCTAAGTTGGAGCCCTAGCTCCCATCACAGGTTATAATAAATGATGAAAGATAATTATAACTTCAAATACCTTGCTTTTTTTCTCCCCAAAGGAGTTCACGTGCACTAGCAGTTAAACACTATAAAAACAGCTTTCATGGCTTGACTCCAGAATGACTTGTAAACACTTATTGATAATCTAAGGTGATTTGCATAAACAATATGCATGACACATCAAATGTTATCTGAGTGAGGTGGTGTGTGCTCACAATTGAGTTGCTGCAATAAACCTCTACAAGTCCTCCAGTTTACACATTAACTTTCAACTGGGATTTATAGAAAACCTGAGAAGGCAATAAAAACAGTTCTATTATATCCCCCACATTGTAGTTTGGAATTCAACTGTCTCAAAAGCTTATGTGTTGGAAGTTTGATCCTGAACACTCGTGGACAACTGTAAAGAAAGTCTACAAGTAGGGCCTGGTTGGAGGCAATCAGGTCAATAAGATTGTTCCCTTTAAGGACTATTGATGATTTTGTAACCCCTTTCAAGCTGCTTAGCTTCCTGGCAGCCAAAGATGAGCAGCTTTGTCCCTCACTGCTTGAAAGTGTAATGTTTTGTTGTTGTTGTTGTTGTTATTGTTGATGATGTTCCAAAGTGTCCATGGCCAAGAATTCATGAGCTAAAAAATTCTGAAACCAGAGCTCTAAATAACTCTATCCTCCTTTAATTGGATTACCTTTATCACCACAACAGAAAGCTAACACATCTTACATTCATACATTTCATTTGATATAACTAATAAGCCAGTATTGATCTATGCAATGAACTAAAGATTACAGGTTACTAAGAGTCCCAACATTGACGGTTTGTATCATTCAACCACGATGCTATTCTGAGATGATTTATTTATTTATTTTTGTTTTTTGGGCTTTTTTGTTTGTTTTTCTATTCTGAGATCCCATCTGGGATGCCACAGTACATTTAGCTGTTGTGTCCACTCAGGACTGTGACCCTTTCTGAAAGTTTTTTTTTTTTTGATAGCTTTGACCGTTTTGAGAAGTACTGGTCAGATAAATTATAGGCTGCCCCTTTATTGGTATTTGTCTGATGTTTTTGTGACGGTTAGACTGGCATTAAGGTTTCAGAGAGAGTGTAATAGAGGTGAAGTGCCATTTTCACTCCCTCACATCAAAGAGAAATGCTATCAGCCTGACTGGGACTCCTGAAGCTGAGCTCAGTTGCCTGTTAGCTGAAGTCATGTTTAGTCCAACTCTCCACAGCAACTCCTTTCCACACTCTGGAACAAAGTTGAAGGAGAAGGAATGGGAAGTTAGGCTTCTACTTTTTGAAGGTACAATAGTCACATAATCTTATTTTGGATTCGTCTAAAATAGATTTGCCTTTAATTGTCCACCAACTAACATTAGTCAGTTAAATTTATAACAATATTGATTCAAATACATATTTTCTGTTGTAAAATTACCCATTCAGTGTTTTTTTTCAGGTGGTTCATTTGCTTATATTTACTTAGCTTTTAATCACCATCTCTCTGTGTATTCTAGGCTAGCCTCAAACTGGCTATGTAGCTCAGGCTAGCCTAACTCTCTCAGTTATTCTGCCCCAGACTCACAAACATCAGCATTACAAAATGAACTCCCCCATTGTTCTGCTAGGTTGAATGAGAAATATCCCCAGATGCTCATATGTAAAAATCCTTGCTTTCTAAGTGGTGGTGCTGTTCAAGAAGGATGTGGAATCTTTAAGAGATGGAGGCTTGCATGTCATGTGGGGCAGGCTTGGAGATTTTATAGCCTAGCCCCCTTTCCTTTTCTTTCTTTCTCTTTTTCCGATGGTCTGACAAACTGTGAACATTCTGCTCTCTTATTGCAAGACAGGCCTTACACTCTTGCTACCATGTCTTTCCTAAGTGATGGTTGTCTCCCCTCTGATTAGGTAATCAAAATAAATCCACCTTTCCCTGTTGCTTTTTGTCAGAGTGTTCTGTCACAGCAACAGGGAAGTAACTAATAAGGTTGCCTAGCTACTTGATTTATTTCTAATAACTATCAGTACATTTTTGTGTGGTTTGAAATTATGAGGACAACAGAGAGAAGATAATAGAGAGAGAAAAATCAAGTGTTTTTTCAATGAATATCAAATATTTGACAATAATAGATACTTCTAGTTAAATAAACAAATATATACAAATTAAGTTCATATGTCAAAATAGTTCCAAGCTACATAAATGTGAGGCAACTTTTAAATTACTGATGATAAGTACAGTCTCATTCTTAAAATGTTATAATTAAATAATGCTAAAGTACTATAATTACTAAGATAACTGAGTTAAATATAAGATACTAAGCAAACTTCAGTAACATTATTATGTATAAGTAACAGATAAAACAGAAATTACAATGAAATATAATTCCCAGCCCGATGAATTCTTTACTAGGAATAAATTCAAATATTTTCCCTCATCTGCATATTAGCAGACTGCCTGAAACAACAAATTGTTTAAAAGAATATGTGCTAATCATTTTCTTTCTTCTGTGTTTTCAATGTAGTTCAGGATTCTTAGAAGTTCATCTGTGGAAATTAAACTTTCTAAAAACAACGAGAACGAAACAGAGTTATATTGGTGTGTACAAATTTTTGTTGTCAATGCTAGTATGCTTGTATTCCTAGCTGTATAGTAGACAGGTATCCTGAAAAACCAGTTTAACGGTGATTATAAAATAGTAACAGTGTTAAAACTAAGATTATCTCCCTGACCAGGTAAAAGTCAAAGATAAATGCAGAAGTCAAAGTAAACAATTGTAACAGTCAGGTAATTCATTTAACAGAATAGTCTTTATCCTAATGATTTCTGAATCTTGGCCCTACATGTAAGCCCCAATCTCTGTGGTGCTAGGACTGAAATCTTAGTGATTTTTTACCTTCCAGCCTTCTGACATGTATCATTTGAGTTTGGAGGTATAAAGTATAAGCTAACCCATAAAAGAGGCTGTCCTGAAAAGCTCACATAAACCTGGATCCAGAAGTTACATCTGAATAAAAGGCAAACAGCTTCTAACCTATTACAAAGACATGACCAGCAAGGCCATGTTATACTCAGATTTTGAGTACAGTTAACTGTTATATAGAAAAATAATTTTTTAATTTTAAAATGTATTTTCCCATATATTACAACCTGGCTGTAGTTTTCCTCCCATCCTCTCTTTCCAGTCTCTCCCCTCTCCTCTCTTTCCCAAATCCACTCCTTCTCTTCTCTCTTCAGAAAAGGACAGACCTCCCATGGGTATCAGCCAAGTACAGCATATAAAGCTGCAGTAAGATTAAGCACCTTCCCTCATATTAAGGCTGGATGAGGCACTCCAGTATGAGGAAAATGATCCCCAAAGCAGGCAAGAGAGTCAGAGATGTCCTCCCCCCCCTCACTTTTAGGAGTTCCACTAGAACTCCATGCTACATAACCACAACATATACGCAGGCTCTGTGATTGTTGCTTTGGTCTCTGTGAGCCCCTGTAAACTTTGTTTAGTTGATTCTGTGGGTCAGGTTCTAATTGTACCTTTGAGGCTCCTTGGCTCATACAATCCATCCTCTTCATCTTCCACAGCAGTCCTAAGCTCTGCCTTATATTTGGCTGAAGTTACCTGCATCTCTTTCCATCAGTTGCTTGATGAAGCCTCTCTGATGATGATTATGCTAGGCTCCTCTCTATGAGTATAGCAGAATGTAATTAGGAATCATTTCATTGACTTCTTTTTCCAGGGTATGTTTTGTTCTATTCTAGGTGTCTGGGCTATTAAGCTTCTGTTTCTTCGCCTTCCAGGCAGTGTCAGGAGTAAGCTCCTGTTAGGAGCATGATTCTCAAGCTGGAACTGTCATTGGTTGGCCACTCCCACATTTTTCTGCCACTTTTAACCCATAACGTTTTGCAGTTGGGAAAAATTCTAGGTGGAAGATTTTGTCGCTGAGTTGGTGTCCCAACTCCTTTATTGGAAGTCTTGTCTGGTTATGGGAGAATGCCAGTTCAGGCTCCTATCTTCCAATGCTAGGAATCTTAGCTACAGTACCCTTGCAGATTCCTGGGAGTTTCCATAGTATTAGGCTTCTATCTTACATCTGAAATGCCACACAATTCCATTTGCCTCTCCCAGTATTTTCTCTCACTCCATTATCTCCTTGCCTGAATCCTATTCTCATCCCTACCTATCCCCAGTCTGCCCACAATATTTATTCTATTTCACCTTCCCAGGGAGATACATGTGTCCGTCCTTGAGCCCTGTTGTTTACTTAGCCTTTCTTGATCTGTGGGTTGTAGCATGATTATCCTTTACTTTATAGCTAATATACATTAATAAATGATTACATACTGTGCTTGTCCTTGTGGATCCAGATTCCTCACTCAGGATAATTTTTTCTAGTTCCATCTATTTGCCTGCAAATTTCATGATGTTATAAAGAGCGGATTAATACTCCATTGTTTTAATGTACCCCATTTTCTTTGTCCATTCTCCTGTTGAGGAATATCTAGTTTTTTCAAGTTTCTGGGAAATATGAATAAAACTACTATGAACATAGTTGAGCAAGTGTCCTTATAGTAGCATGGAGATTCCTTTGGGTACGTGGCCAGGAGTGGTATAACTGGATCTTGAGGTAGATTGATTCCCAATTTTAAGAGGAACCACCACATTGATTTCCAAATTGTCTGCACAAGCTTGCATTCCTACTGGCAATGGAGGAGTGTTCCCCTTTGTTTTGTGTCCTCAACAGCATGAGCTGTCACTAATGCTTTTGAACTTAGCCATTCTGACAGGTGTAAGATGGGATCTCAGAATCATTTTGATTTGCATTTCCCAGATGGATACAGATATTAAAATATTTTCTTTAAGTATGTCTCAGTCATTTGAGATTCTTCTGTTGAGAATTTTCTGTTTAGATCTGTGTCCCATTTTTAATTGAATTATTTGCATTGTTGATGTCTAGTTTAAGTTCTTTATATGTTTTAGAAACTAGTCCTCTGTCAAATGTGGAGTTGGTGAAAATATTTTGCAATTCTGTATGCTATCATTTTGTCCTACGGATGCCCTTGCCTTACAGAAGCTTTCCAGTTTCATGAGGTCCCATTTATTAATTGTGGATCGGATCTTAGTGCATGCACTATTGTTCTTGTCAGGAGGTTGTCTCCTTATTCCTTAACAAGCTTGGTGTATTTGCTTTTATGTGGATGGCTTTGTACCATATGGACTGGATTAAAATACAACTTATCTACTACCAGTAGATATTATTACTACATTTTGTCACTATGAAAAGATATTAAGGGAAGAAGGTTTATTTTAACTTTAAATTTCAGAGGATTCATTGCATGATCTCTTGTGTCCATGTTAGGGGACACTGGCAAATCAGAAACTGAGAGAGGGACCAAAACTGTCAGGAAACATAGAGAGAACGGAGGAACAGAGGACAGGATAAAGACACTTTGTGTTGACGTTGACTAGTCTTGATTGTCCACATGATAAGCTCTAAAATCTACAAAAAGACATCCCTTTGTAGTTTGGGACCGTGAGGGCATTTCCAGGAAAGATTAACTGTTTTCCAACATTGTGTAACACCTTGTATGGGACGACCCAGACAATGATATCCAAGAAGAAAGCAAAGCCTGCATGTCTTGCTGGTAAGTACGTCCTTTCTGCATGGTATTATTACCATTGTTGCCATCTTTAGCTATCACCAGACTCTAGCTTCTTTAGGCTTTATCCTTATGTTCAAGACTAGTGACTTTTGAGAATCTTCTAGGTCTTTAGCACCACACAACACTGAAGAAACATTCACACTCACAAACTAGGCAGCTTCTTGTTATTCATCCATTCCAGAATTCAATTGGCCACTATTGCTTTCTCAGCCTCTCCCTGTAAAAAATAAAATAGTCCAGTAAATCTGATTTTATACCATATGTACACTCCGTCAATTCCTATTTAATGCACCCTCTGAAGAGATGCTCCAAATAGCCTCATTTTTCTATCCAGGCACCACATTCTAATAGAGCATCTAACTGTAAATTTAGTGATGTACCAGCTCAATGAATTAAGGGTTTCTATGATCTTGTTGCCCCTTAAAACCCACCAACTGGCAGTCAGGCCCTTAACATATGAAACCTGGAACCTGAATCCTGAAACCTTACCTTTCCCCATTGCTTGCTTTTCCCAATTCAGGTAAGACCCTACATGTATCATGATCAAACTCATGCAGACAAAAATCTTCCTTCAACTACTCACTCCTAACCACATCATTGCCTCTGGTCACTGTCACATTGACCATGTAGAACAATTCACATGACCATTCACGTGGCATTTTTAGCTAGGGGCATAACCAAGTTGCAGGGCAGATGTTTACTAATGGGTCAGCCATGTTGCACTGAGTGCCTTTCTCAGGGGACTGATAATTATGAATTTGTCTATGATAGCTGTAACTCTGTCTCTTTGAAGAGCTTCTGGAAGGTGGTACCAGAGGCAGATGAAACTTAATTTCTTTTGCACCATAATGTTCTCTCAAAGATAAAAATTCACAGATTTTTAGATCTTATGTTGTCCACATAAGAGTGGACAACATTCCAGATGTGTTACTATGCTGGGCCTATATTTCTGCATCTCTGAGGTACTGTTGGGCCTATGCTAGTCTGACATATATGTCTCCTAGGGAAGATCTCCTAGAGTGCCTTGGCTCCTGACTTCCCTTGTCTCCAACTTCTCTCACATGATCACTTGCTTGCCAGATATCTATGACAAGTTAGTAAGATATTGAAAAATTAAAGATAAATTCTAGGCAATTACAATTGTGTGTATATTAGTCTAGGAATATTAAAATATATTTAGCTAATGCAAAACAATTGGAGATCACCAATAAACTAATTACAACAATATGTTAAATTTATATTTTAGGAAACAAAAGTAACATGAGGAACTGTACAGAAGTCTGTAGAAGGAAATTACAAAATCCTGTGTGTATATATATATATATATATATATATATATATATATATATGGGAAATCTTGCACAATCATTTTCTATAGCATATAAAGGTAATTTAATCTATTAAAACCAAACAAATAAAATTTTATTCATAGCCAGAACTACCAACAATAACAACATAATAGAGAAGTAAATTTTATTCAGTATTAAAAAATAATAAAATTAGGGAACTAAATTGTGTTTGATTTTAAAATGTTTTAATAAAATAGAGCATCTCATCAAATAAAATCCAATATTCAGGTTGTAGTACTCTGTATAAAAAGTATTTATTACAAAAATATGTATGATACACAGAATTTTATCAATTTCATGAGAATTGAAATATATTATAAACCAATAAATTAAAAGTTCTCTATATTGAATCTGATATACACATTTGGAAGGGTACTTTGTTGTGGAGCATCAATAGAATTCAGTTTTGGAATTATTTGCTTTCACAATATGAAATTTTCACATTTCAAGTTTTTGTGACCTCATAACAGCAAATAGCATTTATTTATAGCTAATATATTGAAAAGATTGCCTTGAAGAAAAATTGGCCTTCCGCTTTTCTCTTGAGAATGAGTGTGAGCATTTGTAAAGATAGAAAATTAGGCATCTCAGGTTTCTCAGCCTTCCTCTGTTTCATCATAAACCCTTTGACATTTTAAGATGGACTGGGGAAGTTTCTGAAATTCATATTCTATTTATTTGCTATGCCATGCTAAATATTGCCCAACCTCCCCCTCACAGATGGTGCCCGGGCATGTGACCATGATGAACACAGGGAAGCTAAAGACAGACAAGCCTAGAATTTTAATAAACTTTCATGGTACCCCAACACAATGCCTTAGGCCCAACCTGCTGGGCTTGGAGCTCCTCCTGCCTATACAGATCCATTTGGCTGAAACAACCTGAGAAAACTAGAATTATTTTCAGAATGACTGCAAGCGAGTTGAAGCATGGAAGAATCATTATTCATAATTTGCTGCCTATGGAAAATATCAGCACCAGTCTGCTCATTTCACTTACGTATTCACTTAATAAATCATCCAGTAGACATGATTTTCAACCTCCCCCAAGAAAGACGAAATTCCTTCAGAAAATAATCACTCAATGATTTAAGCTGAAAATATAAATGTAGTGCACAGGGTACATAGAAATCTCTGTCAGCTATATAAATCTCAGAAGCATTCTGCTTGTATCCTGGGGTATGACAGTGCTAAAAGACCACAGAATGTTTATAAGCAAGACTATTTTTGAAACTCACAATGTTAAAATATTCTCATGGACATTAAAACAAAAACAAAACAAAACAAAACAAAAAACAAAATCAAGTTAGATACAAACTTCTACTTCACCCCTTCCATCAATCAAGTCAAACTGGAAGGATGGATTTTTCTTTTCTTTATTTCCTTTTTTTTTTTTTTTTTTTTTTTTAACGCATGATATAATGAAATTCCTGGTGCAGAGTTTTGGACTGAGAATATTAAGTAGACAGATACAGATGAGTAGAAAATTCATATGATAAAAGGAGGAATACAGAACATAACAAAACAAAACCAGCATCACATATTTTATAAACAGTGAAAGACGACATTGATATAGATGATGAAATGTGGGAAATTATTGTATGAATAAACACTGCCCAATGTCTGTTTAGCTTTCTTCTGCTAAGACCATGCCACAGTCACAAATAGCTGACAATCTCAAGGGTGGCTACTGGCAAGATTTTCTTCTCATCCTCTCTCACAGTAACCCAGACTGAAGAAGCAACTTTCCTGCAATTGGAGTGTAGCACTCACAGAAAAGGGGACTATCTATGGAGGATTTGTGGGATGGCTTCTTGAAACAGAGTTGTGTCCACCTTTCACTTTCATTGATATTCTATTGGGCAAAGCATGCCACAGTGTCAATGGGAGGAAGAACTCATTTCCCTCACAGGGAGAGGGCCTGCAGAAGGATGTCAGAGGGCAGAACACATATGGTGATGAAAAATTACAGTGTAGTTTCCCAAAAGTTCCAAGACACGCTTAGTTTCAAAGATCAGGTGTCTCCGTGGACACACAGTTTACAAACCAACTGGAATAGAGTGTGTTGCATAGCTATTATGAAAGAAGCCAGAATCTTTAAGCATGCAGTAGAACTCATTTTTATGATCATAGTTAGTATCAGAGTCCTAGTATGAATAAATCTGATTGCCACTTTCAGAACTAGCCTTGTCATCCCATGACCTATGTCCAGGGCTTTAAAAACCATAGTAATCATCACTTACTTTCTCTATTCTCTGCAATTGAAACCAATTATGAAAAAATACAGAAGAAATGAAATGAAAATGTACAAGCATTTATGAGACCGACATCAGGGAATATAACTTCAGATCTGGCAATAAATGAGTTTTATAACATTTATCCCTTTCTGTTAAACAAAATTAATCATCTCTTATTGGTATTTTCAAGCTTTACCACGAAGAGTAGTACAGGACCAAATGGATTATGTTTAACCAAATTTACTACTTCTCTGTAGGTACCTATTTGAAGTTTTAAAAAAAGGAAAGGAATGGGTTGCAGTCTCAACTACTTCATGCAAATCCAGCAGTCAATATAGGACAAAGGAATTTGAGAGAAAAAAAAGTTGGGGAGGTTGGAGACTGCATAACAACTGTACAATTATCTCTTTCTCTTCCCACTGCTGTCCTCCTTTATCTTTATCACAACCCTCCCCAGCCCAAGACAGGGTGTCACTATGTAAACCAATGCAGTCTCAAACCCAGGATCCTTCCTGCTTTGGGTTCTGAAAATCTAGGATTATAGGTATGGAGTACTATACCTGGCTTCATTTTAACTGTCAACATTAAATATTCAGTTTGTGGTCAAGCTGGGGCTGAGGCTGTCTCTATTTTTACCTCCACATTAGGGATATCCCCAAAGAACCAAACACTTTATGGCATGGTTTCTGGAGTTTATTTTTCCCTCTAACTGACTCCAAAGTAAGCCATTCCAATACACGAAATGACTCTAGAGTCTTTCTATATTTAGGGAAAGAATTACTTTCGGCTCCATTTTTCCATCACTTTATGCCTGTATTTAACTCCTGCACCCTAGGATGTTTTATACTAGAAAGAATACTGTGCCTTCAGGAGCACATCAGTTACAGAGGTGCAGTGATGCCACTGTTCCTGTTCCTTTCACATTCAAGGGAATTTAAGAGAGTCACACTATACACAGCAAACCGCCAATCCTAATTCTAAAGGATTAATCCAAAGGTAAATAATGTCCTCAGATTTCATTACTTTGAGGTACCAAAGAG